>CM038679.1:192178748-192371752 GCA_021605205.1 Aegilops longissima
CCCAAATTCGGATAAGTATAAGGAACGTTTCTTTATATACTTGCCTGGCATGGTGAAAGACTTACCCGCCATAATCTCCTTGGCCGCCTGAATTTCCTGGAGGGCGTTTTGGGCTTCGGCTCGTGCATCCTGTGCGCTCTGGCGGACCTTCACCAGTTCGGACTCTTGCGCCTTACAATCACGCTCCAAGGACTCAAATCTCTCGATCGCGCCCTGGAGCTGTTGTTGCGCCTCGCCCACCTGGGCCTTGCGCTTCTCGCGTGCGGCACGCTCCTTGGTCGCTTTGTCCTCTGCCTCGGCTAACGCCTTTTTTAGGGCAGCCACCTCGGTCGTGGCCCCTAACAAAGTTCATGGCATTTTCGTCAGCTTGAACAATTTACTCTTCAAATATACGCGCAGGTCACTGCATACCTTCGCTATCCTGCAGCTGCTTCTTCAGGCGGCCGAGCTCTTCCTCAACCCGCTTCAATTTCTGCTTCAGTCCAGAGACCTCCGCAGTATGAGCAGTAGCAGCCCGCAACGAGGCCTGCTCATTCACATAGACATTTTATGTTAGACTCCTGCGAAAATTAATTTTGATCCTCTGTTTGGCTTTTCTTTCCGGACACTGAACAAAGCATCAGGGCCTACTGTCTATGCTGTGATATTCTTCTTACAATTATGTGCTCACCTCAAAGCCTGCTAGAAGGCTAGCACAGGCTTCGGTCAGCCCGTTTTTGACAGACCGAACCTTTTCAACCACCGTACCCATATGGGCACGGTGCTCATCCACGATGGAGGCACCTTGCTGCGCTTCCAGTAGATGATCCGGTGCCTCTGGTTGGACAAAGGACACTAGTAGCACGCCGCCTCCTTTTGGGAAGGGCCGTTTGCCGGATTCCAGAGCTGTGTAGGTCTCCGGAATACCTGAGGGTCGACTAGAACTCGGCCCGCACCGTCCGTCTCCGTAGGGGCTTTTTGCCCCACGTATCCAGCGCTCCGTGTCGGATTTCGGGTTCCGGCAGACCCTTGAGGTTCGAACACTGGGGTGCGTGCGGAGATCCAACCCTCCACCGTCTCGCACCTCGCCGAATCGCTGGGACCTAAACTACTAAACGGAACAGCGCAAGAGACACGAGATTTATACTGGTTCAAGCCACCATTGTGTTGTAATACCCTACTCCAGTGTGTGGTGTGGTGATTGCCTCTTGGGCTGATGAGGAACAATACAAGGAAGAACAGCCTCGTGAGGGTCTGTTCTTGGCGGGTGCGATGAATTGCTAGGTGGTGTTCAGTCGCTCTAGCTACTGGTTTCTTGATGAGGATTCGGATCCCTCTGCCCTCTGGGTGGCTACTCCTATTTATAGGTGAAGGCCCTGGGCCTATTCCCAAATATTGAGCGGGAAGGGCGCCAACAATTGGCCATTTTGAAGGGGAACAGCGGGTACAATTATCCTGACTAAAGTTGGTCCTCGCTGCCAAAGGCTCTGGTGATAGCCTGCTTGGGCTCCATGATGACTCCCTTCCGGCCGTTGGGCTGGTCTTGGTCTTGTTGCACGAAGCGGATGCCTTTGCTTGATGCTCTCGCTGCGCTTGCTCCTCTGCACCAAAGAGGAAAGGAGGACCTCACTGCTGGCTGGCGCCCGACCGCGCCCTTGGTAAATCATGGCTTGCGTCACGGGCACCTCGCGAGGCACCCTGCCTTGAACTCTCGCCTCCTCATGAGCCAGCCTGACGAGGCCGTGCTGAGGAAGCTCCTTGTCATCCGCCCCAGCTTGGCTTGGCCCTCGCGAGGTCTTGAGCTTGTGTTGATGAAGATGGGCGTGCTGGGCCTCCTTCGAGCCACGCCAAGCAGGCCGCGAGCGAGCAAGTCTGGGGACCCCGTTCCCGAGCATGACAAGAGCCCCTGGCCTGGCGCGCACCAACTTGGCCGAGAAGAGAGGCGAGAGGGCAAGTCTTGGCGCTATGGCCCTAACATCCTGCGGCCTTAGGCGGCGCGTGGCGGTTGATTGGGCGCGTGCGCCTCTGCAACAGCGTGAGTTGATATGAGCGCATCTTGCTTGCCTCCTTTACTTTCTCGATTGCTGCTTAGATCCCTTTCTTGCGCCTCTCCTCTCGCTTCCAAGATCTTGAGATCCACTCCACCTCGTGCCCTAGCCAGTCATGGCTCCTAGCCAAGCCCGGCCGAGCTTGGTACTCTCTGCCTTGGACCCGCCAAATGTGTGGCGAGCCTGCATACTGCGTGCGCCGGATGGCGGGGCGCAGGGCGTCAACGGAAAGGAGGCGTTCAAGGCGGCTCTTCCGCCCCCGGGGTCGGGGAGTACCTTCTACCTGTTCTTCGTGGCGCCATCCTTTGCTGGTGCAGTGCCTCCCTTTTACGTGTTCTTCTTCTCCGTCCTCCGTCACTACAACATTCAAGCTCTGCACCTCCATCCCAACTCCGTCCTTCTTCAGCAATCTTTGCCTACTATTGTGAGGCCCATGTTGGGGTGAAGCCCTCAGTGGCCTTGCTGCGCCATTATTTCTCCTCCGAACCTCCTGTGGTTCCGCCTCGCGTCTTGTGAGCTTAAATGCGTGATACGGCGGAGCCATCGCCATTTCAAACCCTGGGAAGCGGATTGAGGGCTTTAGGAGCAAGTGGGTCTTGGTGGATGTTGGGCGCATCCACCCTCGGCTGATCCTGCCCACGGAGCACCCCGCGAGCTCCGGACGACCAGTCCCGAGTGGAGCCACGGATCCCGTCTGGCTGGTCTTTGGAGAAGATGGGCCTTGATCTGGCCGCCAACGCCAGCGGGCGCGACGGTCTTGACCGCGCCGCTGCCGGGGAGTTCCTGAGCATCAATCGCTCCGCCGTCGATCTACGCTTCAATGTGGAGGCCTCCTCGAGCCCCGTGGTCCTGGTCGGCGAGATCGTGGCAGGTCCTCCGCCCTTGGTTAGGGCGGCGTGGCGAGGCTGGAGCGCCTCGCCGCCCTTGTTCCTTCGAGGATTGGGAGGCAGGTAGTGGGGCCCATGCCTATCTTCAATGGGGACGGGCCCGTGCCGTGGAGGCTCGGAGGACCTGGTGGGCGTGTCCTCTGCCCGACTCAGCGGAGAGGTGGAGGAAGGAGAGGGAGAGGGGTTGATTGAGGCGGAGTCAAGGCTCCTCCCCTTGGCGCAGAGTCCCGCCTCTCCGCCTCCCAGTGGCGATAGCGTGGATGAGGATGAGCGAGGAGGCGAAGCCACCATCCCGAAGAAGGACCCGGACTGGCTGGTCCCAGCAGGTCCGCCCTGCCCCAGGCGATCCATGAGACGCGCCTCCTGCTCCCGGCCCTTGAAGCCGACCCTTGCAGCCGGCTTGCGGGCTTTAAATTCGGCCGAGGCTGCTCGAGTCCACCAAATGACGACACATAAGTGCCTCGCTCCCGTCTTGATTATTGCTCCGTCGACGAGATCGATGTCCATGTCCTTGGCCAGTTGGCGCCAGCGAAGAATCTGAAGGGCTCTGAGGCCCCATCCGTGGCGGTGCCTCTGCCCGAAAGAAGGTGATCGTAACACAGGCCTCTCCTGCTCCGTCCTCGCGAGGCCTGGCCGAGCACTGCTAGGGCAAGCTCAGCCCCCTTGACCAACGACTCGAGGTGCCCTTGCTTGGCGCTGCCTCCTTTGTCGCCGTGGCGCTACTGGTTCCGCCTCGGTATGCGATGGTCACACAACCGTCTTCTCCTCCCACTCCACCACCGCTGCTCCTCCGAATCTTCGTTTCGGATCGCGCCGTTGCGGATGGACCGCCGCGGCAGATCTTCGGGCGCCGACTCCCGTCGATGGCCGGGGTTTGGGTTGGCTTGGCTGATTCACTCCAATGCTTTGATTCGGGTGGCGCTGGTCCAGGCCTCGACGACTGCGATAAGGAGAAGCAGGCTGTCCGTGAGGCGAAGATTGCCCGCGATGCTGCCACGGGAGGCAGCTAGCATCCAAGGTCGCTGTGAGACGCTGGAGAGCGAGTGAAGGGCCTCTGTAACCAGCTTGCCGAGGAGGCCCGCCCCGCCAGAGCAGGAGGAAAGCATGAAGGATTGCGAGGCGGCCGCAAGGACCGGAGGCCAGGCTCAAGAAGCGCCGCGACCGCCTAGGCGCTGCTGGAGCAGGAGCCGGAGGCGAGGAAGGTCGAGCTGGACGACAAGGCGCGAGTTCTGCAGAAGATCGCGTGGCCTTCGCGGATATGGAGGTGAAGGCTCGCTCTTGCTTGAAGACACTTTCTGACGGCCGCTCTGAGAGTCCGGCTGACGGCGCCGAGATGGTCCCGCCAAGCTGCTTCCCTTCTGGTTCGCGCTCTTGAAGATGTCACCTTGGCCTTGGCCCCACGCCGAGGCCGGGCGCGTGGTCTTGTCTTCTGCGGCCGACGTGGGTCCTCACCCACATCTACCTTCGCGATCCTAAGCGTCGACCTGGACAGCCTCTTTGGAGCCAGCAAGCGGCGAGCATGCAGCTGCCGCGCCGAGGCTGTGAAGGGTCGCGCATGAGGCTGTTAGGGAAGTTTGGGCCTTCAAGACCAAGCCGGCGGCGCTGCCGCCCTGCTGCTCCACGAGGCGAGCCCACCAGCTGCTCCACCGCCGACAAGTGACTCCGTTGTGCTCCTGTCCCGCTTTTAATTCCTGCAGACATGTATCATGCCTCGAGGAGGCGCTAAACTTGCATTTGGTATTGCGATAACAGTGTGGACTGTATTATTTGCTTTTGAATTCCTTGAAATTTGGCTTCCTACTTGCTTATGTTCTATGCCGCAGAGCCGGCCTTGCAGATACCTCAGCCGCCGTTAGCCCCACCGTAAACCAGGCCGGGACCAAGGAGTGAGGGGCTACGTGACAAGTTAGGCTCCTGAGTCGCGATGCTCAGGAGTCCCCCTTAGAGCATGAACAGCTAGTAGGGAGGTGAGACGCGGGCGGATCTACCGTTCTACGTCTGCAGAGCCCGGCCCCGCGCATACCTCAACCGCCGTTTGCCTTTCGGAACTAAGGGGTGAGGGGCTACGTGACCAGTTAGGCTCCTGAGTCGCGATGCTCAGGAGTCCCCCTTGACGCTCAAACGACATTCGTACCTTGGCTCCACTCGGGGAGTGACGTGCGACGAACCAGGCCCGGGGGGCCTGGCTGGAGTGGCGTCGCGTCTGGGCGTGACTCCAGGCGCAGCCCGTGCCCAGCCCCCTCGCGGTGCTCCCGAGGGGCGGCGCAATGAGGCCGACACTGAGCCTGGGCTCCACGAGGTTGATGCGACCCGAGGCCACCTCGATTGTTTATCACCAGCGCGAGCATAGCGCTCAAGCATGCGTCTGGGCATAGCCGCTCCTCGGCGAGGTCGTCGACCAACAAGGAGCATGGTGCTTCCAGTGCGTGGGAGGGGCTCCCCTCGGGAGGAGCCCTGAGCGTGTACAGCCCCACCCCGACATGTGGCTGCACGGTAGGGGCTGGACGAGGTGTATCTGGGCACCCGTGAGCTAGCGGGACTCACGGGCCCTACCTCAAAGGCGGGTTGCGCCTGCTCGGGCCTTATCTTCGAAAGTGTGTTCTCGCAAATTTGGCCAGATCTTGGGTGCTCTATGTCTTGGGTCCGTCTCGGGCTGGTCTCGACCATCGCTGGCAAGCCAGGTCGCGATGCCATGGACAAGACCAGAGGGTGAGGGCCGGAGAGCCGGTAGGAGCCCTGAGTCGCGATGCTTAGGCACCACCCCTTTAACACGCAAGCTGGGTTAGACGATGAAACTCTACGTCCTCGGGTCCTGGCTCTAGGGCTGGTCTCAGCCGTCACCGGCAAGCCGTCGCGATGCCATGGACAAGCCTAGAGGGTGAGGGCGGAGAGCGGTAGGAGCCCCGAGTCGCGATGCTCGGGCACCCTCCTTTAACGCATAAGCTGGGTTAGATGACTAAACTCTCGTCCTCGGGTCCTCTCGGGCTGGTCTCAGCCGTTGCTGGCAAGCCAGGTCGCAATGCCATGGACAAGACCAGAGGGTGAGGGCCGGAGGGCCGGTAGGAGCCCTGAGTCGCGATGCTCAGGCACCCCCCCTTTAACGTGCAGGATTCCGTCACCCAGGAAAAGGCACCAAATAACAAGCATGGTGGAACGAGAGCATAATCCTAAGGAAAACATAAGAAGGATACATGCCGCTGGGACAGGCCCGAGCGGCTTGGGGATGATGCAGCCCGAGGGGCCCCCCCCAACAGGATAGGCTAATGACATGAAATAAAAGGGATACATGCCGCAGGGACGGACCCACGCGGCCTGGGAATAATGCGGCCCTGAAGGCGCTCCCAGCCGGAAATAAAACTTAAAGATGTCACCTGGTAATGTTGGGGACGAAGGGGTGTTGGTGTAGCAGAATCGGTGGGCTGCGGGAGCCGATCCTCACGAGCCCTCAGGCCCGTGGGCCTCGGGAGGATCCGGAGGCGCTGGCGGCTCCTCGAGGGCCATCTCCATCTCCGCCAGGGTTGCGGCGTGCCTGACCTCTCGAGCCTCCAGGATGGCCCTCATGAGATGCTGGTGCGCAGCAACCGCGTTTGGCAGGTCGTGAGGCATGCACACGTAGGCTGTGGGGCGGGCCCTGCAACGCGTCCCACTCGCGAGGCTAGAGGCTCTTGAGACGCTGGCTGGTTGAGCCTGGTATGTCGATGCAGACGTGCAGCCCACCATCCTCGCTGGATGGGGGCCACACAGTAGTGAGGCGGCTGCCCTCATGACCCTTGACTCCTGTGGCTCTGAATGGCCTTCTTGACGAACTCCACGAGGGTTCGCCCTCCTTGCCTTGCTCCTTCTTGCGGGAAGCGTGCTTGAAGCACGCCTCCATGTGGTGCCCAAGCGCCTCCCTCGTGACCTTGGCGAGGTCGGCGGCCCTCCGTGGAGAGCCCCGAGCCCGCCACGAGGAGGGCACCGGCGCCGCTTTCCTATGCAATGGAAGGAGGCCCCCGGCTGGTGCGGGCCCGAGGGGCCTGCCTCTTGAGGAGGGCGGTCGATGTCTTCTTCTTCTTGGGTGCGGCCTCGGAGGCCTCCTGCTGCTTGTAGTGCAGGTCTTCTAGCGATGCGGCTGAAAGGCTCGCTCCAGGGAGCACACTGCGTCTCCCTCTTCACAGGGCACCGTGATGACCCCGCCGCTTCCTAGCATCTTGAGGACGTTGTAGCCGTGGTGGGTTACGGCCATGAATTTGGCCAGCCGGGTACCCGAGGATGGCGTTGTCTGGCGGCGAATGTGGGGCGTCGAAGTCGATGAGCTCGGTGTGGTAGTTGTCGCGAGCCCCGGAGGTGACAGGAAGGCGGACCTGCCCGATCGGGACCGTGGAGACGTCGGTGACTCCGGAGAAAGGCCTGGTTGGCTGAAGCTGACTATAAGGCACTTGAAGATTGTCGAATGTTTCCACGGACAGGACGTTGAGTCCTGCCCCGCCGTCGATGAGGGTCTTGGTGACCAGCACGTTGCTGATGATTGGCGAACAAAGCATCGGGAGAACTCCGGCTGTGGCCGCGCACTTGAGCTGATCCGCTGAGCTAAACGTGATGGCGCACGCCGATCACCTGAGAGGGCGCGCGGCCTCGAGCTTGGGGAGGACTGCATTCACTTCGCGGGCGAACTGCTCGAAGATGCGCCGAGAGGCTGGGGCTTGAGCTCCGCCGGGATGCGAGCAATCGCACGCGGTTCTGGAAGCCCCCAGCCCCCTCGTCCTGATGACGGTCCTCATTTCTCCTTGACTGCGGCGGCAGCGGAGGGAGGCCTGTGTTCCCCTGCGGGCGATCCTCGCGAGGCTGATCCCTCGAGCCTCCCTCGCGAGGCGGGTCTTGCCAACGGTCCTCGCGAGGTTGGTCGTGCCACCCTTGGCGCGGGCCGCGGTCTTCCCAGCATCCTGCATTCCTTCCTCCTCCTCGGGTGTAGCCCCGATCGCTGCGCTCGGGGTGTCTGCCGACCCTTCCTTCGCGTACGGCCCGGAGCTCTTGGCATTCATTGGTGTTGTGGGTGTGGAGGTGCGTGGTACACGCAGCATCGACCGCCCTTGGAGGACTCGGGCTGATCTGCGCCTCGCTTGGTGTCCGGTTCGCCGCTGAGTACGGCAACCCCTTGCGCTTCACGCCCTTGGCCTTGGACTTCTTTTCTTCGCGGCGAGCAGCTCGAGGAGGAGAGGCGCCTCCTCAGCCCGGGCGCGCTTGGTCGCCAAGTTGAATAGCTCAAGGCGTGCACGATCTTCATGCATCGCCAGCTCCTCCTTCATCTTGACGCGCGCGCCGCCGGAGAAAGGCGAGATGATGGCCTCCTCCGTTGCCACAGGGATCTTGAGGCGCGCGTTGTTGAAGCGCTGATGTACTTTTTGCGGTTTCCCCGGGCTGCTGCTGATTGGCGCATGTCGCTCACGGCGGGTGGCCGGTCGCGAGTACCTCGGAAGTTGGCGATGAAGCGGGTGCGCATCTCGGCCCAGGAAGGGATCGTGCCTGGGGCCAGATTCAGGAGCCAGGTGCGGGCTCCGTCCTTGAGCGCCATGGGAAACCAATTCGCCATGACCTTTTCATCCCCGTTGGCAGCCTCGATGCCCAGCTCGTAGAGCCGGAGGAACTCCGTAGGGTTGGCTGCGGCGCCCCGGGAGCTTCATCGCCCGCGTGGGGCGGGGTGCGGTGCAGCGAGACGGACGGTGCGGGGGCGCTTCCTGCAGCGCGGACGAGCTCGGCGACTCGGTCGAGCCATTCTTCGTACACGTCATCGACGGGGCGGTAGCGCAGGAGCTCGTTTGCCGCGATGCGTGCAGCCCGGGCCTCCATGGCCGCGCGGGGCGCGCGTGACGAAGAACCAGCGGGGGTGAGCGAAGGCGTGGCGGTGCGGCCGTCCCGCCTCATGGACGGGTGCTGGGACGATGCTTGCTGCTCGTTCCCTGCCGGGCCAGTGGCGGCGTTGACGGCAGGTGATGGGGAACGACGAGGGCGCCCGCCGACGGGAGCTGTCTGGGCGACATGGGAGGCGAGGGCTCTGCGCTTCGGGCGCGGCCCGGCGGGCGTCAGACATGGTTGCGGTGGTCGGGGAAGAACGAGGCGACGAAAGGCAGATTCCGGCGCACCCCTACTTGGCGCGCCAAATGTCGAATTTCGGGTTCCGGCAGACCCTTGAGGTTCGAACGCTGGGGTGCGCGTGGAGATCCAACCCTCCACCGTCTCGCACCTCGCCGAATCGCTGGGACCTAAACTACTAAACGGAACAGCGCAAGAGACACGAGATTTATACTGGTTCAGGTCACCATTGTGGTGTAATACCCTACTCCAGTGTGTGGTGTGGTGGATTGCCTCTTGGGCTGATGAGGAACAATACAAGGAGGAACAGCCTCATGAGGGTCTGTTCTTGGCGGGTGCGATGAACTGCTAGGTGGTGTTCAATCGCTCTAGCTACTGGTTTCTTGATGAGGATTCGGATCCCTCTGCCCTGGGGGTGGCTACTCCTATTTATGGGCGAAGGCCCTGGGCCTCTTCCCAAATATTGAGCGGGAAGGGCGCCAACAATTGGCCATTTTGAAGGGGAACAACGGGTACACTTATCCTGACTAAAGTTGGTCCTCGCCTGCCAAAGGCTCGTGATGACGCCTTTGCTTGGGCTCCACGATGACTCCTTCCACCCGTTGGGCTGGTCTTGGTCTTGTTGCACGAAACGGATGCCTTTGCTTGATGCTCTCGCCGCGCTTGCTCCTTTGCACCAAAGAGGAAAGGACGACATCTGCTGGCCGGCACCGACCGCGCCCTTGGTCATCATGGCTTGCGCCATGGGCACCTCGCGAGGTACCCCGCCTTGAACTCTCCGCTTCCTCATGAGCCAGCCCGACGAGGCCGTGCCCGAGGAAGCTCCTTGTCGCCCGCCTCATGAGGCTTGGCCCCTCGCGAGGGTCTTGAGCTTGTGTTGATGAAGATGGGCCGTGCTGGGCCTCCTTCGAGCCACGTCGTAGGCCGCAGGCAGGCAAGTCTAGGGACCCCCGTTCCCAGAACGCCGACACTCCGGGAGTCATCCTGGGGCGCCGCCCTGACGATCTCCGGAGTCTTCCCCCGGTCCAAGGAGGCCCTCCGAGATGCCTCCTCGTCGTCACCCTTGGCCGAGGGGGAGTAAGTGGGCGGCGGTGACATGCTGGCCCTCTCCTTTGGGTCTAGCGACCCTTCCGATGAAGATAGCGGGGAGCTGTCCCGAGCTGGACTGCAATAACACGACTTAAACATTGCAAGGTAGAAAGGACGGACGTTCGGGCGCGTGTAAGGATTCATGATACTTACGATATAACTCGAGGCTTGGCCCGGGAAGGCCGCTCCGGACTGCTATCGACATCCCGCGCGGAGTTATCCGCAGGGGGCCTTTTCCCCTTTTGGGTGCCTTTGTCTCCAGGTTCTTGGAGGCCGCCCTCTTTTTCCTCCCCGCTTCAGGTGGGGAGTCATCTTCTTCTTCTTCCTCCTCTTCGTCGTCGTCTTCGGCGGACGAAGAGTGAGTCTCATCTTCGGACATCGCGTCCGAAGCTCCTTTCCTGCGAAGGCCACTCCTGGTACCCTTGGCCGCTTTCCTGGCCTTCTTCTCCGGCACGTCATAAGGCGTCGGAAACAACATCTTTGTCACAAGTGGGAATTCTTGCTCCTCAGGAAGCGGAGCTGGACAGATAATCTGCCCGCCACCTCGATCCAGGCCTGGCAGAGTGGGTAGAAGAGCTTAGAATCCTTCCTCAAAATATGCAGGTGAAGGGTATAGCTCGAAAATATTAAAAGATTTACCGGATTGGCCTGGCGCTTTAAGCTAAGCCCGTGATCTTCAGTAGTAGGCGGTGGCGTCTCGCCAGCCTTGAAGAGCGCCTTCCAGATACCTTCGTGCGTTGCGCTGAAGAGCTCTAGCAGCGTCTGGTGCTTGGCTAGGTCGTACTCCCACAAATAGCAAGTCCGGCGTTGGCACGAAAGGATCCGATGAATGAGCATAACCTGGATCACATTCACTAGCTTGATCTTCTTGGTTATCATATTACGGGCGCATGTCCGGAGCCCGATTATCTCGCTCAAGATCCCGTGTCAGGCCCTTCTCTTGCCAGGAAGTGAGCCGCATCGGAATTCAGGATCGAAATTCGGGGGCTGCTGCCCAATCGGTGTCTCACGGCTCGGTGATGTAAAACCACCCCGATTGCCATCTCTTCACCGTCTCTGCAAAGGAGCCTTCGGGCCAGGTGACATTGGGCATCTTGCCCACCATGGCGCCTCCCCTCTCTGCTTGTTGACCGCGCACCACCTTCGGTTTCACATTGAAGGTCTTCAGCCATAGGCCGAAGTGAGGTGGGATGCGGAGAAAGGCCTCACACACGACGATAAATGCCGAGATATTGAGGATAAAGTTGGGGGCCAGATCGTGGAAGTCCAACCCATAGTAAAACATCAATCCCCGAACAAAATGGATGAAGAGGGAATCCCAGCCTGCGGAAAAAGTGTGTGAGAAACACAACCCTCTCATGGAGCTCGGGGGTAGGGACGATTTGCCCTTTTGCCGAGAGTCAGTGAGCAATCTCCTCGGCTAAATACTCGGCCTCCCGGAGCTCCGTGATGTCCTTCTTCTTGACGGAGGAGGCCATCCACTTGCCTCCAGCTCCGGATCCGGACATGTTTGGCGTGCCTTCTCGAACAAGGAAAAGCTAAAGCTTGGGTGCTAGAGCTCAAGGACGGAATAACTGAAGGAGAGAAAGGGTGTGGGTAAAGGGAGAGAACCCTTATCCCCTTATAAAGGCAGCGAATATCAAGCGCCTCCTTACTCACCCTAAAAACTCGCTTATTCCCAAGGGCCGTATAAACGGCACGGTTGGGTTACCCATGCCCGCATTGATGAGAATCCCGCGATAAGGTGCACGATCTCTGCTTTGACAAGACGTGCCAATGGCAACCGCGTCTCAAAACGTGGAGTGGCAACGGTTCGAAATTATGACCAGACAGACATGATGCCGTTTTATTAAAAAAGTTGTCAGCGGATAGAACTCGTGTAAAAATATATATATTCTCTCTGCAGTCATGTTTGGTGTGTGTGTGTGGCAGGTCCGGATACTATCGTCGCGTCCGAAGACTATCTTGGAGTTCGGAAAGGGTAACCCGCCTTGCAATGTCTAAGACAATCTGCGCGCCGGACTCCTCGTCATTGAAGCCAGATTCAGGGGCTACTGAGCGAGTCCTGGACTAAGGGGTCCTCGGCCGTCCGACCTGTTCTCCATGGGCCGGACTGATGGGCTCTGGAGACATGAAGGCCGAAGACTGTACCCGTGTCCGGATTGGATTCTACTTGGCATGGAAGGCAAGCTTGGCGACCGATTATGAAGATTCCTTGTTATGTAACCGACTCTATGTAAACCCTAGATCCCCCCGGTGTCTATATAAATCGGAGGGGGTAGTTCAGAAAGGATAGACATTACCATAGTCATACAGGCTAGGCTTCTAGGTTTTAGCCATTACGATCTTGTGGTAGATCAACTCTTGTAACACTCATATTCATCAGGATCAATCAAGTAGGAAGTAGGGTATTACCTCCATAGAGAGGGCCCGAACCTAGGTAAACATTGTGTCCCCCGTCTCCTGTTACCATCGACCCTAGACGCACAGTTTGGGACCCCCTACCCGAGATCCGCCAGTTTTGAAACCGACAGTGAGGCCTAGGAAGGGAATGACGCAGAACCGGGGAAGACGCAGAAGTGGATACCCACACAGAGAGGAGTACGAAGGTTGACTGGTTCGACTGCGGTGTGAGGCTGCCGTCGCCGCAGAATTACATGAGTTGTGGGTGAGTAGACAGTAGAGGGATGGCCTGGCCAGCGGTGGCAGTAGTGTGGGGCGGTTAGGCCTGCGCGGCCGGAGCCGGAGGAGCAGCATGAGGTTTTCCAGGCAAAGAAATTGCAATATAAGGTGTTGATCCATATGGACTCGGTCACCACCTTCCCCGATGGGGAGGAGCCATGTTTTCTTACTCAAGCTTCTTCGGGCAGTGGCCATAGTTGCTTGCCAGACTCTGACCTGGACATGGTTTGGGGAGCCAGCACTCGCCGTTGTATTTGGCAGTTCGGGGTGCGCGATTTGCATGGTGATAATTCGAGTGGCTGTGCTGGTTCTGTAGCTGGCTGGACATTCGCTGGCGTGGTGGTGGGTGGCCGGGAGATGGCGGACTGGAAGATGCCCCTAATGGCTACGGTGTAGCACGTGGGTTTGTCAGGTGGGCCATTAGCTGCTGTTCAGGATATTTTGACGGTGCGTTAGTCTGCTTTTGACCGCCTGGTAGGTGCTAGTGGACGGGTTGAGGAAACCATTCAGAGCAGTGAAAGGAATTTGAATCCGATAAGCGCCAATGCAGCTGCTCTGTCTTCGCGCGCCAATGCAAGTGATATATCGCCGTGAGGCCCGTGTGGGAGGCATCTGTGTCTCCTCTGAGTCAATCAGCAGGCAGACAACTTCAAATCCGGATGGAGACAACTGCTGGTATGGAGAGCATGGGGCCGGTCGAGGAACAGGAGCGGGCGCCAATTGGCTCATTTTCTCTATTTGACGAACAGGAGCGGGCGCCCATTGGCTCGCTTTCTCTGGTGGAGAAGGATCAGGTGGATGCCACCCCTGCGTGGACCGAGGCAATCGTGAAGAAGGATCAGGTGGATCACACCCCTGCACGGACTGAGGCAATCATGGAGAAGCATCAGGTGGATCACACCCCTGCGCGAACCGAGGCAATCATGGGGCCTCTTGATGTGCCCATCCCCTCTGTTCCGATGGACGTGCCTGTCGTGGCCTGGTCATTGATGTTAGGATCGGAGTATGGGGCCGATGTGGTGGACCCTGGATTGGTGGCTTCGGTGGTCGAGCCGCAGTTTTCAGAGGCGCTAGCTGGTTCGCACGCGGAGCCTACCGCTTTGGCAATCCCGGAGCATGTTGGGTCCTTCCAATGATTGGGGTAGTTTCTCCTGTGTACGAGGACATGTAGCTACACGTGGCGACCTCGCAGGACCGCGCGCAGGTTCCGGCCATTCCTGACGTGGACCTAGCCATGCAAACAGACTTCATGTGGAGACGGTGGCATGAGACCCTAGGAGGTGATCGTGTTTGGGAAGCTTAAGTGGTTTTGCAACGCTTTGGTTAGGAAGCTAGCACCACCGCTTCTCTTGGAGGTGCAGTCATTTTTTAGACCGGACGCTGATACGTCTCCGTCGTATCTACTTTTCCAAACACTTTTGCCCTTGTTTTGGACTCTAACTTGCATGATTTGAATGGAACTAACCCGGACTTACGCTGTTCTCAGCAGACTTTCCATGGTGTTATTTATGTGCAGAAACAAAAGTTCTCGGAATGACCTGAAACTCCGCGGAACGTCTATTTGGAAATAATAAAAAATCCTTGCCAAAGATGAAGTCCAGGGGCCCACACCCTGTCCACGAGGGTGGGGGCGCACCCTCCCCCCTAGGGCACGCCCCCCTACCTCGTGGGCCCCCTGGAGCTCCTCGGACGCCAACTCCAACTCTATATATTTTCTTTCGGGGAGAAAAAATTAAGGAGAAGAATTCATCGTGTTATACGATACGGAGCTGCCGACAAGCCCTAAAACCTCTCGGGAGGGCTGATCTGGAGTCCGTTCGGGGCTACGAAGAGGGGATTCGTCGTCGTCGTCATCATCAACCATCCTCCATCACCAATTTCATGATGCTCACCGCCGTGCATGAGTAATTCCATCGTAGGCTTGCTGGACGGTGATGGGTTGGATGAGATCTATCATGTAATCGATTTAGTTTTGTTAGGGTTTGATCCCTAGTATCCACTATGTTCTGAGATTGATGTTGCTATGACTTTGCTATGCTTAATGCTTGTCACTAGAGCCCGAGTGCCATGATTTCAGATCTGAACCTATTATGTTTTCATGAATATATGTGAGTTCTTGATCCTATCTGGCAAGTCTATAGTCACCTACTATGTGTTATGATCCGGCAACCCCGAAGTGACAATAATCGGGACCACTCCCGGTGATGACCATAGTTTGAGGAGTTCATGTATTCACTATGTGCTAATGCTTTGTTCCGGTACTCTATTAAAAGGACCTTAATATCCCTTAGTTTCCATTAGGACCCCGCTGCCACGGGAGGGTAGGACAAAAGATGTCCAAGTTATTTTCCATAAGCACGTATGACTATATTCGGAATACATGCCTACATTACATTGATGAATTGGAGCTAGTTCTGTGTCACCCTATGTTATGATTGTTACATGATGAACCGCATCCGGCATAATTCTCCATCACCGATCTAATGCGTACGAGATTTTCCTATATTGGTTCTCGCTTATTTACTTTCCCGTTGCTACTGTTACAATCACTACAAAACACCAAAAATATTACTTTTGCTTCTGTTACTTTTGTTACCGTTACCACTACTATCATATTACTTTGCTACTAAATACTTTGCTGCAGATATTAAGTTATCCAGGTGTGATTGAAATGACAACTCAACTGCTAATACTTGAGAATATTCTTTGGCTCCCCTTTTGTTGAATCAATAAATTTGGGTTGAATACTCTACCCTCGAAAACTATTGCGATCACCTATACTTGTGGGTTATCAAGACTATTTTCTGGCACCGTTGCCGGGGAGCATAGCTCTATTCTTTGAGTCACTTGGGATTTATATCTGCTGGTCACTATGAAGAACTTGAAAGACGCTAAGACAACAATTTATCCCTCAACTACGAAGGGAGGTAAGGAACTGCCATCTAGCTCTGCACTTGATTCACCTTCTATTTTGAGTAAGCTTGCGACACCTAAACCTGCTTCTGCTATTCGTTCTGATATGTCGCATGTTATTGATGATGCCAATTCTGCTATGCATGATACTTATGATGAAACTACTTCTATGCTTGATGCTACTGTGCCACTTAGTGAATTTCTTGATGAACAAATTGCTAGGGCTAGAAAGAAAGAAATTATTGAAACTGATTGTATTGATGAATGTGATGATGAAGACTTGCCTGCTATTCCCGAGGGTTATGTTTTTGATTTAGAAGCTTCTGCAGCTATTTTAGCTTACAAAGATAGATATGAACTCAAGAGGTTATTAGCTAAATGGAATAAGAAATCTCTTAATGATAGAATGAAACCTGGCCCTGCTTTTGCTACTTCACCTATCTGTGTTGCCGATAAGGATTATGAATTCTCTGTTGATCCTGATAAAATTACTTTGGTTCAATCTGATCCTTTTCATGGCTATGAATCTGAAACTGTTGTGGCACATCTTACTAAATTAAATGATATAGCCACCCTATTCACTAATGATGAGAGATCTCGCTACTTTTATATCCTTAAAATATTTCTGTTCTCATTAAAGGGTGATGCTAAGATATGGTTTAATTTTCTTGATCCTGGTTGTGTGCGTAGTCCCCAGGATATGATTTATTACTTCTCTGCTAAATATTTCCCTGCTCATAAGAAACAAGCTGCTTTAAAGGAAATATTCAACTTTGTGCAAATTGAAGAAGAGAGTCTCCCACAAGCTTGGGGGAGGCTTCTCCAGTTACTTAATGCTTTGCCTGATCATCCTCTCAAGAAAAATGAAATACTTGATATCTTTTATAATGGACTAACCGATGCTTCCAGAGATTACCTGGATAGTTGTGTTGGTTCTGTTTTCAGGGAAAGAACACATGATGAAGCTGAAATTCTATTGAATAATATGTTGGCAAATGAAAATAATTGGACACTTCCCGAGCCAGCTTCTGAGCCAGCTCCTGAGCCAATTCCTGAGCCTATTCCTAAACCAACTCTGAAGAAGAGAGGTGTTCTATTTCTCAGTCCTGAAGATATGCAAGAGGAAATGAAATCTATGAAAGAAAAGGGTATTAAAGCTGAAGATGTTAAGAATTTACCTCCTATTGAAGAAATACATGGTCTTAATCTACCGCATGTTGAAGAAACATCTGATCTGAATCAATTACCTATTGAAGAACCTCATGGTCTTGATAACCCGACACAGGTAGTACAGGTAAATTCTCTCTATAGATTTGATGAAGGTGATATTCCTCACTATAAGTCTGCTAGACAATGCTTAGAAGAGTTTTATAATATTATTGTCAAACAAGAAAATTTTAGTGCTTATTTTGGTAGACAATTGAAATACAATTCCGATATGCTTAAACACTTGGGTGATTATATGGCTAATGTTAGAGGTGAACTTTAACTCATTACTAAACATGCTTCTATGGTTACCACTCAAGTAGGAACAAGTACTTAAGGCTCAAAATGATTTTCTCAATGAAATGAATAGTAAGAAAAATGATTATGTTGTTAGAGTGGCTTCTAGAAATGGTAGAATGACTTAGGAACCTTTGTATCCTGAAGGCCACCCTAAGAGAATTGAGCAAGATTCTCAGATCAATAATATTGATGCACCTAGTTCTTCGAAAAGGAAGAAAAAGAAAAATGATAGGACCTTGCATGCTTCTAGTGAACCTAATGCTGAACCACCTGAGAATCCAAATGATATCTCTATTTCTGATGCTGAAACACAATCTGGTAATGAACATGAACCCAATGAAAATGATAATGATGATGTTCATGATGATGCTCAACCTAGTAATCATAATGATGTAGAAGTTGAGCCCGCTGTTGATCTTGATAACCCACAATCAAAGAATCAACGTTATGATAAGAGAGACTTTGTTGCTAGGAAACATGGTAAAGAAGGAGAACCTTGGGTTCAGAAACCCATGCCTTTTCCTCCCAAACCATCCAAGAAAAAGGATGATGTGGATTTTGAGTGCTTTCCTAAAATGATTAGACCTATCTTTTTGCATATGCGATTAACTGATATGCTCAAAATGAATCCTTATGCTAAGTATATGAAAGATATTGTTACTAATAAGAGAAAGATACCGGAAGCTGAAATTTCCACCACGCTTGCTAATTATACTTTTAAGGGTGGAATACCAAAGAAACTAGGAGATCCAGGAGTACCTACTATACCATGCTCCATTAAAAGAAACTATGTTAAAACTGCTTTATGTGATCTTGGAGCCGGTGTTAGTGTTATGCCTCTCTCTTTATATCATAGACTTGATTTCAATAATGTCGTTGATTTGTCACGGAAGATGTCCTTAGTTCCAGGACTTAGTCGCGAGGCCAACGCATCTATGTGGTAGCTTGAGAGGGGTTGATCGGGACGAGAGATGCAACACACAAGACAAGGATTTAGACAGCTTCGGGCCCCGGGAAACATCATCCGGAATAGCCCTACATGCTGTTTGTGGCTAGGTCTCATTATGCTCATGAGGGAGTCGTCGCATAAGCCGGCTACCCCTTTGTGTCTAGCCCTAGATATTGTTTCTTGTTGCTTGTCCCCTTTTGGGGAACCCTGCCCCTCCTTATATAAGTTGAAGGGGCGGGTTACATGACTAGTCCTAGTACGAGTAGGATTACTTTATTACAAGTGGAGTCCTAGTCTTGCTTCCTTTGTAGGAGAATATTCCTTATGTCTTCCTCTTAAGTCGGCCCGCCAGAGTATAAACCGACCTGCTGGGCCTTGGGCCTTGTCGTCCGTCTGATCCGCCCGCTGGGTCTCCAATGAGTCACAATGTCCAGGCGGGTTATATGTAAACCGCCATGTCCAGGGAGATCGCTAGTGAGTCGCCTAGCTCCAGCCGGGTCTTCTGGTGAATCGCCAAGCCCGGCTGGATCATAATGTCACGCCCAATATGCGACCCTATCCAAAAGGAACTCGACGGTCCCACCAAGGATAGACCCGCATATTGAAACACTTTCGCAAGGTGGATATCATTACATCAACATTACATAATAGATGGGGATACATACATAAGGCACAAATGCCACAAGAATACATCAACATCATATACAAGATCAACATCCGACTACGGATGAAACATAAACGAAACTCAAACTATATCCACCACCTAGCCAGGCTGCCGACACGGAACCTATCCCTGATCGAAGAAGAAGCGAAGAAGAACTCCAACACAAGTAAACATCGCTCTCACGTCATGATCGTCGCAAACCTGTACCTGCAACTGGTGGTGTAGTAATCTGTGAGCCACGAGGACTCAGCAATCCCATTACCATGGGTATCAAGACTAGCAAAGCTTAAAGGGAAAGGAAGGGGTAAAGTGGTGAGGTTGCAGCAGCGACTAAGCATATATGGTGGCTAACCAACGCAAATGAGAGCGAGAAGAGAAACAAAGGAACGGTCGTCAACTAGTAATGATCAAGAAGTGATCCTGAACTCCTACTTACGTCAAACATAACCCAGAAACCGTGTTCTCCTCTCCATCAACCCTGAAAAGAGACACTCACGGTTACGCACACGGCTGGTGTATTTTAATTAAGATCAACTTCGGGTTTTCTACAACCGGACATTAGCAAATTCCCATCTGCCACATAACCGCGGGCACGGCTTTGAAAGTTCAAACCCTGCGGGGTGTCCCAACAAGCCCATGATAAGCTCTCGCGATCAACGAAGGATATTCGTTCTCCGGGAAGACCCGATCAGTCTCGGAATCCGGATACAAGACTTTCACAGCAATAAAACAAGACCAGCAAGACCTCCGGCGTGCCGACACCCCGATAGTAGCCGCAGTATCTCGTCTCGAGCCACGACCGATGAGCAGATCGTCGGCAACCGACGATACCCCAAGTTGCCTCGGGCGGCACATAAGTGGCTCTAGTTTGGACCAACACTTAGACAAGCATTGGCCGGGGGTTAAATAAAGATGACCCTCGGGATCGCGACTCCCAAGGGAAAAAGGCTAGGTGAGGCAAATGTAAAACCAATGTTGGGTCTTCTTTGGAAAAGTCTTATTCAAAGCGAACTGTCAAGGGGGTCCCATAAATCACCCGACCGCGTTAGGGACGCACAATCCGGGAACATAATACCGATATGACGGAAACTAGGGCGGCAAGAGTGGAACAAAACACCAGGCATAAGGCCGAGCCTTCCACCCTTTACCAAGTATATAGATGCATTAATTAAATAAGATATATTGTGATATCCCAACAAGTAAACATGTTCCAACAAGGAACAACATCTTCATGTTCCAACAAGGAACAAATTTCATCTTCACCTGCAACTAGCAACGCTATAAGAGGGGCTGAGAAAAGCGGTAACATAGCCAAACAATGGTTTGCTAGGAAGGGTGCAAAAGGTTAGAGGCTGACATGGCAATTTGGGAGGCTTGAGCAGCAAGTGATAGGTAACGCAGCATAGCGATAGAACGAAGCAACTAGCATAGCAATGATAGTAGTGAGATCCAGGGTAGCGGTCATCTTGCCTGAAATCCCGCAAGGAAGAAGAACGAGTCCATGAAGAAGGCGAGCGGATGAAGCCGAACCAAGCGTGAGCGAGCGAATCCTCACGATCGCAGCGAAATAGGAACTAACAAGAAGAAGCACACAACATAGTAAACACACCACATATAGACAAGACATGATGCACAACCAAGCATGATGCATGACAAAGCTACACGAAGCTACTCATGGCAAGAGATGATGCAAACAAGAGCAACACAACAAAGCAAGTTTAAATGAGGCCGGAAACAACATATAACAATTCCGGTAAGTCCTCATATGCAAATTTCGAAATTGGTCCAGATCTGGATAACTTTATGTTCAAGTTGTTAAACAGCAAGTTAAGATGCACCACGATGATCTACACGAAATTCTAGTCAAGTTACATATAAAGTTCATTAGA
This sequence comes from Aegilops longissima, assembly GCA_021605205.1. Classification (NCBI taxonomy): domain Eukaryota; kingdom Viridiplantae; phylum Streptophyta; class Magnoliopsida; order Poales; family Poaceae; genus Aegilops; species Aegilops longissima. The sequence continues at coordinate 192,199,424 of CM038679.1, forward strand.
TTCGGAGCTACGGCCTAGAAGATATGAGCTAAACAAGTTAAACATGGCATTGATGCAAAATGCATACAAACATCAAGAAAACACCTCAAAACATGGATGCAACATGATAATATGAAACTACATGCGAAAACAAGCAATTTTCATATAGAGCACACTCAAAAGCGACAGCGGTTCAACACATACACCTATACAAGTTATAGCAACAATCATCCAAAACAGCAACTAGGCATATTGCAAGCATCAAAACAACATGCTACAGGACCTCAACACAATAACAAAAGGCATGGGCATGACGTACAGGTAAAGCATTACAAAACATGAACACTGAGCTATCTCCAGAAATCACTAGAACATGCTCAAAATGACAGGGCAAGATTGCAAATAATAACAGTTTCAGGCATTGGCAGAAATAACATCAGGATGCAATGTTTAGAGCTATCAAACAACATGCTACAGGAACTTAAAATGGCAAACAAAGGCATGGCATGAATCTACTAATTGCATAGAACAAAAGTCCCTTACTGACCATAAGCCAAAAGGGATCAGAAAATATGATGGCACCCACGTAAACATGGCAAGTTATATTACAGATTTAAACATGGCAGAAACAACGACAAGTAGGCATGTTGGTGAGCTTGAACCACTCACCACAGAGCAATACATGACATGGCAAGGATGTAAGAAGACATGGCATAGAAGCTATACATGGCAAGAACAACATCATAGTATGCAAGGATCAACTACAACAACCTTGGCAAAATTGAATAACATGTAAACAATCTGCCAGGAACATTTTATACCAAAAGTAGAGCTCGATTGACTCAAGCTATGGCACTCCATAATTGCAAAAAAGGGCATGGATGGATAGAGCAAGACATGTATAACAAAACATCCTTACTGAAGTATCTCAAAATAAGCATGGATCTCTCAATAGCATCAAGTTAACATGGCATCAAAATATCAGCAAAACAGGGCAGAAATCAGCAACAAGACACCTAGTTTGCAAGCTTGTGCTAGTCACCACATAGATCACAAAAATACATGGCATACACCCCTGGAAATATGACATGGCATATTACTAAACACATGTAGGACTCAAGTTCATAGGGTGCACACATCAATCATGGCAAAAATGACAAAAGTGCATGTTCTGATAAGAATCTGAAACTAACATCACATAGCCCTCTTCTAACAGCATTTAGGGCATCAAGATGAGCTCAAATGAAAATGATGCAATGAGATGAAATGATCTAATCTTCGAGACGAACATTTTGACATATTACACGCGCAAAACGGAGCAACGATGACAGAGATATGATGCAATGAAAATGCAACAAAATGACTACAGAAACGGGGACTTAGTGGATTTGGAGGGGGGAAAGAAGTCAACCATGCACGCGGATCGACGATGGCCGGATCGGGGCTCGCCGGAGTTGGCGCGGAGTCGAGAGAGGCCGGAGGGCGGAGGAGGCGGATCCGGCCGGTCCTCCGCCGGATCCGGCCGGGACAGCGAGGCGCGGCCTTGTGCCGCTGGCGGGCGCTGCGGCGGGCGGCCGAGCGAGCGGCAGCGGCGCTCGGCGAGGTGCCGGCGCACCAGGCCGGGACGGCGGAGGCGAGGAGGTGGCGCGGAGGCGGCCGCGCCGAGAGGAGAAGGCGGCGGGAGGCGCGGCGGCGGCGGCGGCGAGGTCCGGCCGGCCGGCGGGGACAGCTTCGCCGCGGCGGCGACGACGTGGTCGGCGCGGCGCAGCCAGCCAGCGGCGGGCAGCGGGCGGCGGCGCGGCGGATGGCCTTGGGGCGGGGCCGGAGCGGCCGAGCGGCCGGCGCGCGCGGCGGCGCAGCCACGTGGCAGCCCCGATTAAGCGCGGCGCGGCGGCGACGTGTCCGCGAGGGAGCGGACGCGTCCGGTGGCGGAGGCGATTTAGGGTTTCGGAGGGGAAATCATCCGCGAATTTGGACGAGGAGCACCTATTTATAGGTAGAGGGAGCTAGGAGAGTCCAAATGAGGTGCGGTTTTCGGCCACAGATCGTGATCGAACGACCGAGAGCATGGAGGGGAGTTTGGTGGGTTTTGGGCCACTTTGGAAGGGGTGTTGGGCTGCAAACAAAAGAGGCTTTTGCGGTTACCCGGTTAACCGTTGGAGTATCAAACGACCTCCAAATGATCTAAAACTTGACGGGCGGTCTACCGGTGCTATACCAAGGACGCTTGACAAACCTCGGTCCATTAAGAGACCGTTTAACACCCGCATATGAAAAGAGGTAAAAGGGGGCGCCGGGAGACATAGGAGTGCTGGATTGCAAAACGGACAACGGGGAAAATGCTCGGATGCATGAGACGAACCCGTATGCAAAATGAAATGCACATGATGACATGATATGAAATGCAGATGATGACATGGCAAAGTGCAACACGCAAGCAAATGACATGGCAACGACGGCGAATAACTGAAGGACACCTGGCGCATCGAATCCGGGGCGTTACACATAACTCCGGCCGGGTCATACCGCGGGGTATATCCCCGACATTAGCCCCCAGTTTAATTTGGATTTATCCATGTTAAACTGATCCTACAAAATAAACACCAGAACAACTTCGAAAGGTTGTGCTCCGGGTTAAAAATTCTTGTAAGCCGGCACTTGATCATCTTTAATTCCTTGTGCTCCGGGTTAAATATTCTCCTGAGAGGGGACCTGATTATCCTTAAGTCCAATTGTCATTTCCTTCATCTAGAAAATCCGGGTCAAATTAGTTAGCTTCATACTCAATTTGCTGATGTTGGTTTCTCACAGAAAAATATTGTGAAGAATAATCCCCTTGAGTCGGCTTCCAAGGCGCCGGGTTAAATAATTTTGGTCTTCAAATACTCATCTGATATTCATCCGCTTGAAGATGTAAAACTTGCGGTTTATCATTACCAAAACTGCGGATTATAAAGCAGATTTATGTCGGGTCATAATTGTTGTTGACACGGTTTATGTAATTGATCCCCTTTTTGCTCAAAACTGATAATTTGAAGATTTTTCTCCTTATATCCATATTACCTTAGCCCCAAGTCTTGAGCGTAACAAAGTGATGGTTTAAGACTTGCTCCAATAAATGTTGCAACCTTTAAGAAATCCGGTTTATTCATCTCAATCATATAAACTGAATATTCCACACATGTAGCCCCCAAGTGCGGGTTGTCATGCTTGCAGCAACACAGGACTTATAATTGCTATGCTCATGAAAACTTCAACCAATGTAGCCCCCAAGGGCGGGTCATTATGCAAATAATGAGCAGGGACTTTATAGATATAACCATGTAAATTTGAACAGCAATGTGTAGCCCCCAAGGGCGGCTTAGTAAGATAATCTGAGCTGGGACTTTGTATATAATTGATAATAACATCATATAATATAGTCTCCACCATGGGGCTTGAACCCACGTCCACAAGGTTAAGATATTTGTACTCCACCAACTAAATAGTGGACCATTAAATATAATGGATTAATGCTTGTGTACCTTGAATTTTTGACAAGAGCAATTGGTAGCCCCCAAGGCCAACTCATTTAGAATGTGATGAGTCAGGTCTTCAATAAGTTGAGCAAAAAATGACTTTGCATTAGCCCCCAAGTGCCATCTTGCATGCTGGCAGTGACATGGGACTTGCATATTTGATATAATCCCAATCTGAATAATATAGCTCCCAAGTGACGGGTCGTAAGCCTGCAGCGACTCGGGACTATTCCTTCCGTTGTAGAATAAATCATGTCCATTGATAAAAATAATAGCCGTTGCGCTAAAGCGACTTTGAAAACCTCAATCATAGCACTAGTTATTGATAATCACAATAGAAATCCAGCCATGTTGGCTATTCGAGATTTGAATAATATAATCCGGTATGAAAACCTCAATCATTCAATATCATCATAAAAATCCAGCCAGTTTTGGCTATTAAAGATTTGAATACCTCATCGGTTGACAAGTAAATCCGGAGTTTAAATACTCGGCGGCTCTTGGCCGATGGCGATTTTAATACGCCTCCATTGTAAGCCGGAATTTTTATAACCCGGTGGCTTACAGCCTTTGAGAAAAATCCAGAACGGATCATCATTTTGAAGCATCAACTTTGGTAATGAACTTTAAATTAATCATTTATATGTCATATTTCTGCAAATCCTGCAAAGAGTTTAAACAACATATGCCCTGGCGACTTAACGTCAAAAGCCGTATGGTAACCACCAAATGTAGTCTTATCCTGCACACAAGTAGATCACAAGATCCCTATGATCCTTTGAATGATACCGCCGCTTATGTGACCCGTCTGGTGAAGTTGATAACTCAACTCTGCAAGGGCGGCACATATGATATTTGTGACAACTCAAATACTTGCGATTGTATAAAATAGATAAAAATTTTGAGGCTTCGATTCGAATCGATCGATAAACCGTTCCAAAGGGTTAAGCTAAGATTTGTATCGATCATATAGCCCCGATGGCGTTGGCGTTGCCGATCAAAGTGGGTATCGACAGCTATGTTCTCTTTGGTTCGAATCGACCTATGTTTGAACAGAAGCCCCAAATGACCTTAAAATTTGTTTAACGGCTGATTGAATCGATCCACGTCGATTCCCAAAGGGGTTGAGCTATGATTCGGATACGATCAAGAAGCCCCCAAGTAGGTTCAGCAGTTTGCTAATCAAAAGGGTATCGACAGTTATGTTCTCTTTGGTTCGAATAAGACCTATGTTTGAACAGGAAGCCCCCAAGTGACCATATAAATTTTGGCATTGCGCCGATCAAGAGGGTAGTGATAGCTATGCCCGATGAGCAGGAAGCCCCCAAATGACCATAATAAAATAACCCGTAAGGCAGGATCCCCATGTTTTGAACCGTGCATCATGGCAGCAAGTTCCCTTTGGTAACCATTAATTTGTCTGAGATCTCGAACTTGCGAGAGATTAATTCTTTTGAACCGGAACTTTAAACCGGATTTGAAAGCTTCAAAATTTTGTGAGGGACAAATTTACCTTGAGGCTGATCTTGAACCGGATTTGAGAGCTTCAAAGCTTTGTGGTAGATAAATTTCCCTTGAACCGGTTTTTAAACCGGATATGAAGAGCTTCAGTGCTTTGTGGGAGAGAGATGTCTCCTGAACCGGATTTTGAGCTGGAAATCTTCTGACGGCCTTTAAATTTTCATCAATCTTGTAGTAATCTCCGGGCCCAGGTTATTTTTCCCTTCAATGACCCGGAGTTCTTGAATTCATTGAAACCGGCTAATTTTGCCGAGTCATACCATTGTAGCCCCCGAGTCTCAAGACGACTCAAGGAGTTGACTTGAGATTCTCCATATTTGACCAGAGCAGAATGTGTATATCATCGGCGTTGATAGCGCGTTGTGAATCCGCAGAAGGTTGAGGTGACTGCGGCGGGTTATAAACGATCCCGTATGAACCGTGTCAGCAACTCGGCCCATGGTTCCTTCCAACTGGCTGTTTGAAGTTAACCAAACCGTAGTGCGGTGACTCGTGCGCCTGCCCATTGAGCCATCTAGTGCAGACGGCGGCTAATAATACATGATAATTTGCGTCCAATTTGTTGGAAGAAAACCGGGCTTCCCAAGTAGTGACTTGCTCATGCTCAATAAATAACTCATGCACACAGGTGCGGCCCGATGTGTTGATGTAGACCAGGCCAAGAGAGACGGACGGTAAAGACGACCGCAACATCTGAGGCGGCACAAACAAATAAACCGGCCATGGCGTTGTAAGCCGGTGCAGGAGTCCGTCGAGTAACGACGACCACCTGTGCCAAAAGATGTTGGCATGCCTCCATCTCCGCGGTATAATATCACTTTTTGTCATAAATAATTGCCCTGCATAAACAATATTGCAGACCAAAGCAAAGATAAACTGTTCTTTGACAAAAACATGTGCTAATAAGACAAACTTGGATGGATATCACCTGATTTGTTCGGACAACGGATGATCCGTTTATCGCTACAGAGGTGGCTCAGGCAGACCAGCGACTCAATATAGTTCCGGCGGCTCAGGCAGACCGACGACTTAATATAACCCCGGCGGCTCAAAGCGGTAGGGGCGGCTCAACGCGGCTCCGGCGGGTTGATGTAGATTAAGTTGTACGGGCGGCGACTTGCGCACACCTGTTCCATCAGTAAGTGGGCGCGAACGGCGGTGCATGATGATGCTGACACACACTTCATAGGCACAACATGGCACCACCTTTGCTGCACATAAAAATATACAGACCAAAGTAATTGCCCCTCTTGATTAAAATATGTACTAAAAGTAGATAGAAAAAATAGCACCTGGTCTGTTTTATCAGATGAACACAAGTGCTGTCATTGAATAATGCTGGACAGCGTTAGACGCAGTAGCACCCACGTGACCCTTTTTTTATACATCCCTTTGATTTCCGTGCACTTTGGCACGATTAGCAGTTCCTCCTCATTCTTTCTTTCTCAAACATGAATCCTAGTAGACCCGTAGAAAATTCTTCTGAATCCAAGTCAATGTTAGGGGCCGCCTCTTTATACTTAATCCTTCTTATGCGTGTACAGTGTCTGTACTATTTGATTTTTTCTTCACATGCAGGAACTAAGGAATCCATCAGACTTGGACCTTCATCCCTGTGCGTATGCTAAGTTGACCCGGAGATTTCACAGGGTTAGAAGCAGACTAGCCCGGCACGGCTGAGGCCAGCTGAGACACCCGGCAAGGGCAACTTGGCAGCAGAGTAGGAGCAACTTGGAGCCAAGTAGTGGTGGAAACGAGCGGAGGCTGTAGTGATGTAGGCGACGACGGCGGCTCGCGAACAGGTTTTGACGGAGGAAGCGACTCGGCAGGGACGGCCTCGGCAGAGGCACACCACACAAGCGGTTCGCGGGCAGCTGCGGTGGCGGTTTGTTTGAGGCAGCGACATGGGCCATCCAAGGCGGCCCCAAGGCCGGAGCAAAATGCGGTGATGGCGGCTCAGTGTGTGTAGAAAAAACCCGGCTGCTGAGCTAGAACCGGCGAAGGTGAGGCAGCGGGGGCGGCTTAAGAGCAAACGGCAGTTTGAGGACGCACCGGACCGACGAACCATTGTGGGGCCCTCCGGTGACTCGGAGCATGACTGAGGCGACGGCAGAGTCCGCAGAAGCCTGCTTAGAGGCGGAAATCACGACCCAAGTTCGAGTCGCGGTCAGTTGGACAAATTAACGTCCGTGTTTTCCTTAGAGTCGTTGACTTCCACGGTGGGCCGACTGGAGCATGGGCGGCTCGCGGCGGTCGGCGGCTTGAAGCGCGGTAAGCCGGCGGGTTGCAGCAGCCAAGGCGGCTTAGCGGGCCGCAGCCTGGACAGAGGTGACCGGCGCCGGCAGCTCGGCCAGCGGGGGTGCGTCGGTGAGGCACCGCTGCGGCGGTGGGGGCGGAACGACGAGGATGCAGAGTCATGTCCTCGTCTTGTTCCATAGCTGACAGGGCGCATGCAGCCCAATTTTCTAGTGTACTAGCTCATCTGTCCTCAGATGAAATTACTATACGGTCTTGATTAGCAGTAGCATCGGGGAAACAACCAAAGTAGCATGCTGATACGGTTTTACTGCTTCATGAATACATACATAGTGTTCCTCCAAGATGTTGATGTGTACTAATTGAGATAGTACTAATTGGAGTGCTTGTCTGATTTGGTCTTTACTTCACATCGAGATTTTTAGCAGATCCCCTTGGGACGTGAGACAGCCCGCGCCGGGCGACTCCAGGCGTGGCACAGCAACAGCTATGGAGGATTGAGATGGAGACCCGCAGAGGCAGAGACGTTGACAGCGACTCGACGATGCAGGGCCACGAGGCGAGCTTTGGCCATGGCGGCTCAGAGGAGACGCCGGTGAATGGAGGCAGTCCGACGAGTCCGAGTCAACGCTGAAGTAGTTAGCCAACTCAGATTTGACGCCTTCTTCAGACGTCTATCTGTTTCGGCGACTTGCAAAACAATCAAATAAATCATAGGACACCCGAGGGCGGATCGACTATAATCCTAATCCTTTTTCAACTTCAATCTCATGGATTGTAAAATCTTCATCTGGAAAATTGCAAACACCTCGATCCCTGGGAAAATCCCTCCAAGAACTCATCACCACCGTGCGCGAGCCCCACGGTGGGCGCCAACTGTCGTGAATTTGTCACGGCAGATGTCCTTAGTGCCAGGACTTAGTCGCGAGGCCAACACATCTATGTGGTAGCTTGAGAGGGGTTGATCAGGACGAGAGACGCAACATGAAACACAAGGATTCAGACAGCTTCGGGCCCCGGGAAACATCATCCGGAATAGCCCTACATGTTGTTTATGGCTAGGTCTCATTATGCTCATGAGGGAGTCGTCGCATAAGGCGGCTCCCCCTTTGTGTATAGCCCTAGATATTGTTTCTTGTTGCTTGTCCCCTTTTGGGGAACCCTGCCCCTCCTTATATAAGTTGAAGGGACGGGTTACATGACTAGTCCTAGTAGGATTAGGATTACTTTATTACAAGCGGAGTCCTAATCTTGCTTCCTTTGTAGGAGAATATTCCTTATGTCTTCATCTTAAGCCGGCCCGCCAGAGTATAAACCGACCTGCTGGGCCTTGGGCCTTGTCATCCATCTGATCCGCCCGCCGGGTCTCCAATGAGTCACAATGTCCAGGCGGGTTATATGTAAACCTCCATGTTCAGGCAGATCGCCAGTGAGTCGCCTAGCTCCAGCCGGGTCTTCTAGTTAATCGCCAAGCCCGGCCGGATCATAACTCCGGACGGGTCATACCGCGGGCTATATCCCCAACAAATAAGCTGACACCTACTGAAATATCTTTGCAAATGGCTGATAAATTAACTGCTATACCTGTCGGTATTTGTGAGGATGTGCCTGTTGTAGTTGCAAACGTTACGATTTTAACGGACTTTGTTATTCTTGATATTCCCAAGGACGATAGTATGTCTATTATTCTTGGAAGACCTTTTTTGAATACTGCAGGGGCTGTTATTGATTGCAACAAACGCAATGTCACTTTTCATGTTAATGGTAATGAGAATACGGTATACTTTCCGAGGAAACAACCTCAAGTTCATAGTATCAACTCTATTGGAAAAGTTCCATCGATTATATTTGGAGGTTTTGAATTTCCTCTTCCTACTGTCAAGAAGAAATATGATGTTCTTATTATAGGGGATGTGCATATCCCCGTTGAGGTAACATAGTGTTATTCGAAATTTCTCTGGTACCATGTTATTCGGAAGGAGTTTGTTAACAAGACTTGATCAACCTTGTTAGTGGATTCCTTTTGATGAGCATGAGATGGATGAAAATAGAAGGCACAACCCTTTGTACCCTCCTTCTACTTTCTGTTATTTAGTTGAAATAAAGCAAAAATACTATTTTTCTGTCTGTTTTCTGATTTATCTGTGCAATATAAAAATACCCCGAAATTAAAAGTTCTCCAAATGCCCTGAAAATGAAATATGATTTTTTCTAGAATATTTGAGGATTTCTGGAACTGATTACACAGCAGGGGGGTCAACCACATGGCCACGAGGGTGGAGGGCGCGCCCTACCCCCAAGGGCGCGCCCCCTGCCTCATGGGCCCACGGTGGCTCTCCTCCACTTATTCCTGCACCCATCCACTCCTTCCTCCCACAAACACCAATATCCAGCTCAAGCCCGAGTTCTAGCTCATTTTGCTGCGATTTTCTATCTCCTTGCTCAAAGCACCTCTCACAAAACTGCTTGGGGAGATTGTTCCTTGGTATGTGACTCCTCCATTGGTCCAATTATTTTTTCCTCTAGTGCTTTATTCATTGCAAACTTGTGCTTTCTAGGTGACCATGTTCTTGAGCTTGCATGTCAAATTTATATGGTTCCAAGTAGTTCTAATGCTTGATATAGTTTCTAGGCACTTGTAGGAGTAGTTGCTATCAATTTTATTGAGTTTGGTTCACTTTTGTTTGAAGTTACTAAAAATTTCAAAAAAAAATTCAGAGGAAGAAATATGCTTAGGAAAATCTTCCAAGGTGGATCTTCAAGGATGCAAGGACCCAGGCTTGCAATGCGTGATGTTGACGATGAGCCACCAAGGAACGCTCCAGTGCGGCCTTGTGAGTGGCCTTCAGAAAATTTTATGGATCAAGCGGGAATCAAGGAAGAATTTAACGCATATTTGCGTAACTCCGATCTTGTGAGCTTTGAGGCAGACAAATGGCCCCAGTACCATCATCTCACTAGTTCATTTGTGAGGAGGTTTGAATTTTCATCTTCACGTAATTCTCCAACGGTCATGTTTGATCTTTATGAAAAAAATTATACCATGGACATAGAGGATTTTACTTCTTCTTGCAAACTTCCACAATGGGGTAGTGTTAGTGATCCCCGTAAATCTGAATTTAGAGACTTTCTTGCTGGTATAACCGTAGGGGAATCTAGAGATATAGCACAAACTACCATAGGGAGCATTCACTTCCCTGCTGAGGGAGTCCTGGATTAGGGGGTGTCCGGACAGCCGAACTATCACCGTTGGCCGGACTCCTGGACTGTGAAGATACAAGATTGAAGACTTCGTCCCGTGTCCGGATGGGACTTTCCTTGGCGTGGAAGGCAAGCTTGGCAATACGGATATGTAGATCTCCTACGATTGTAACCGACTCTGTGTAACCCTAACCCTATCCGGTGTCTATATAAACGGAGGTTTTAGTCCGTGGGGCGAACAACAATCATACCATAGGCTAGCTTCTAGGGTTTAGCCTCTCTGATCTCGTGGTAGATCCACTCTTGTACTACCCATATCATCAATATTAATCAAGCAGGAGTAGGGTTTTACCTCCATCGAGAGGGCCTGAACCTGGGTAAAAACATCGTGTCCCTTGTCTCCTGTTACCATCCGCCTAGACGCACAGTTCGGGACCCCCTACCCGAGATCCGCCGGTTTTGACACCGACACCTGCTATACATTATTTTGCTCTCTTCATAGGTAGGTGCATAAATGGTAAAGATGAAGCATGTCATATGTGTGTGCCTGACCTTAGCATTCTTAGGAGTGCTGTGTTAGGAGACCAATCTTATAATTTGGGAGCCATTGTTGCACGTAGGTTGCATCATAATAGATTTAATGGAGATTTCTTTGGAGGAATTTATGCAACCCGCTTAGCTGATTTTCTTGATGTGGACGTTCATGAGGATGATATGGAGTTGCCTCCTACTTATTTAAACTATAATGCTATGGTCTACCACCAGTTTGTCGAGAGGAATGAATCACCTCCCCAGTATCGACTAATCTTTGACAAACGGCGTGCTGTCCGTATTACTCTCCCTGCTCCTGCCTTCTTTGATTATCAGGCAAAAGGAAGATATGTTATTACCAGAGAGGAGGCAGATGAGTACGAGAGGAGGGCGGAGGTAGCTCGACGCCACGCTGCATATCAGGAGGCGATAACCGCTGCATCTTAGTACGACCCCAGCTACACCTACGGATATCCGCCAGGCCACCCCTGGCAATGAACCAACTTAGGCCAAAAGCCTAAGCTTGGGGGAATTCCAGCTTAGTCCAATGCACGTGCACTCCTATTATTATACACTTCATTCGGTCGTGCAAGTGAAAGGTAATTATGATGATATATGATGGACTGACTGAGATGAGAAAAGCTGGTATGAACTCGACCTCTCTTGTTTTTGTAAATATGATGAGTTCATCGTTCTTGATTTTGCTTATTATGAATAAACATGTTTGCAATGACAAATAGAGATCATAGTTGCTCGTGCCATGCTTGATTAGCTATGATTTATAATGGTTTACCTTGCGTTCCAACATGCTATTAAAATGGTTGTGATGTGGTATAGTGGGGTGGTATCCTCCTTTGAATGATTTAAGTGACTCGACTTGGCACATGTTCACACATGTAGTTGAAACAAATCAACATAGCCTTCATGATATTTATGTTCATGCTGGATTATATCCTACTCATGCTTGCATCCAATGTTTATTAATTTTAATGCATGTTCATGACTGTTGTCGCTCTCTAGTTGGTCGCTTCCCAGTCTTTTGCTAGCCTTCACTTGTACTAAGCGGGAATACTGCTTGTGCATCCAATCCCTTAAACCCCGAAGTTATTTCATATGAGTCCACCATACCTTCCTATATGCAGTATCTACCTGCCATTCCAAGTAAATTTGTATGTGCCAAACTCTACATCTTCAAATAAACATTCTGTTTTGTATGCTCGAATAGCTCATGTATCAACTAGGTCTGCCCTTATCTTCCATGTTAGGCGGGTTATTCTCAAGAGGAGTGGACTCCGCTCCTCACTCACGAGAAAATGGCTGGTCACCGGGATGCCTAGTCCCATGCTTTATGCAAACTAAATCAAAATAATTGCAAACAAAACTCCCCCTGGGACTGTTGCTAGTTGGAGACACTCGTTGTTTCGAGCAAGTCACGGATTGATGCTTGTTGGTGGAGGGGGAGTATAAACTTTACCATTCTCTTTGGGAACCGCCTATAATGTGCATATCATACAAGATATCGCCATCTCTTAGTTGTTATGTTGACAATGAAAGTATGCCGCTCAAAATATTATTTATCTCTATTTCAAAACCGAGCTCTGGCACCTCTACAAATCCCTGCTTCACTCTGCGAAGGGCCTATCTATTTACTTTTATGTTGAGTCATCACCCTCTTATTAAAAGCACTAGCTGGAGAGCGCAACTGTCATTTGCATCCATTACTATTAATGTATATTGGGTATGACTATGATTGGATCTCTTTTACCATGAATTACAATGTCTAGTCAGTCCTTGATCTTTAAAGGTGCTCTACATTTATGTTTTGCGGTCTCAGTAAGGGCTAGCGAGATACCATCTTGTTATATTGTATCATGATTGTTTTGAGAAAGTGTTGTCATCCGAGATTTATTATTATGGCTCGCTAGTTGATTATGCTATTGATATGAGTAAACATGAGACCTGAGAGTTATTGCAAATGTGGTTAGGTATAATCTTTGCTGAAAACTTCAATGCTAGTTTTACATATTTACAACAACAAGAGAAAACAGAGTTTCTAAAAGTTTTTCTTTATCACTTTCAGTTTATCAACTGAATTGCTTGATGACAAGCAAAGGTTTAAGCTTGGGGGAGTTGATACGTCTCCGTCGTATCTACTTTTCCAAACACTTTTGCCCTTGTTTTGGACTCTAACTTGCATGATTTGAATGGAACTAACCCGGACTGACGCTATTTTCAGCAGACTTTCCATGGTGTTATTTATGTGCAGAAACAAAATTTCTCGGAATGACTTGAAACTCCACAGAACGTCTAGTTGGAAATAATAAAAAAAATCCTTGCCAAAGATGAAGACCAGTGGGCCCACACCCTGTCCACGAGGGTGGAGGGCGCGCCCTCCCCCCTAGGGCGCGCCCCCCTACCTCGTGGGCCCCCTATAGCTCCTCCGACGCCAACTCCAACTCTATATATTTGCTTTCGGCGAGAAAAAAATCAAGGAAAAGAATTCATCGCGTTTTACGATATGGAGCCGCCGCCAAGCCCTAAAACCTCTTGGGAGGGCTGATCTGGAGTCCGTTCGGTGCTCCGAAGAGGGGGATTCGTCGCCGTCGTCATCATCAACCATCCTCCATCACCAATTTCATGATGCTCACCGCGGTGCGTGAGTAATTCCATCGTAGGCTTGCTGGACGGTGATGGGTTGGATGAGATCTATCATGTAATCGAGTTAGTTTTGTTAGGGTTTATCCCTAGTATCTACTATGTTCTGAGATTGATGTTGCTATGACTTTGCTATGCTTAATGCTTGTCACTAGGGCCGGAGTGCCATGATTTCAGATCTGAACCTATTATGTTTTCATGAATATATGTGAGTTCTTGATCCTATCTTGCAAGTCTATAGTCACCTACTATGTGTTATGATCCGGCAACCCCGAAGTGACAATAATCGGAACCACTCCCGGTGATGACCATAGTTTGAGGAGTTCATGTATTCACTATGTGCTAATGCTTTGTTCCGGTACTCTATTAAAAGGAGCCTTAATATCCCTTAGTTTCCATTAGGACCCCGCTGACACGGGAGGATAGGACAAAAGATGTCATGCAAGTTCGTTTCCATAAGCATGTATGACTATATTCGGAATACATGCCTACATTACATTGATGAATTGGAGCTAGTTCTGTGTCACCCTATGTTATGATTGTTACATGATGAACCGCATCCGGCATAATTCTCCATCACCGATCCAATGCCTATGAGCTTTTCCTATATTGGTTCTCGCTTATTTACTTTCCCGTTGCTATTGTTACAATCACTACAAAACACCAAAAATATTACTTTTGCTTCTGTTACTTTTGTTATCGTTACCACTACTATCATATTACTTTGCTACTAAATACTTTGCTGCAGATATTATGTTATTCAGGTGTGGTTGAATTGACAACTCAACTACTAATACTTGAGAATATTCTTTGGCTCCCCTTGTGTCGAATCAATAAATTTGGGTTGAATACTCTACCCTCGAAAACTGTTGTGATCCCCTATACTTGTGGGTTATCAGACGCCGAGCCATTCACTCCACAAAGAGTGATACGTAGTGCTAAGAGGGCTCCGGCCGCTAAGTCCAAGGCCACGCAGGCGGAAAACGTGCTCATGAGAGCTCTAGGGCTGGTTCCGGAGGATTTGGACGGGAACGATGATACTATTGCAGAGTTGGCCGAGATTTTGACTCTACATTGAGGGAGCAGCACATGAGGGTGATCGCGGCTTTGTTTGGCAAGGAGGTGCCACCGGCTTGTGAGTTGAGCTCTGGCACAGCAGTGGTGATGGGAACGGCTTGAGATTACTTGGTTGGTGTGGGTGGTGCACTCGGCTCCTATGGATTGGAACCCAAAAGTTCTTTGCTGGAACGTGAGGGGGCTTAACAACCCCGCTAAGAGGAATGCAGTTAGGGAGTTTGTGGTAGCGGCCAAGGTCAATCTTGTATGTCTCCAAGAGACAAAACTTGAAGCTTTTGATCCCTACTTGGTAAGGCAATCCATAGGGCCATCATTTGATGGTTTTGCCTACTTACCTGCTTCAGAAACTAGGGGTGGTATTCTCTTGGGCTGGCATAGCTCTTATTTGGTGATCTCCAACATCAATCGGGATACTAACTTTCTCTCGGGCTTGGTACGGAATAAAGATGACTCGTAATGGTGGTTGTCGGTGGTGTATGGACCCCAAGGGGATGAACTGACAACTCAATTTCTAGTGGAACTTCAGCATAGAAGGGACATGTCTCCGGGCCCCTGGATGGCGCAAGGAGACTTTAACTTGAACATTAGAGCTGAGGATAAGAGGAACTCAAAACTCAACAAGGGCATGAGGAGGATGTTTAAGGCGTTCGTGGATTACAATGAGCTCAAGGAGATCTACATGCACGGTAGACGTTTCACTTGGTCCAATGAAAGGGAGCAGGTGGTTATGACCAAGATAGATTGGGTGCTTGTTTCCATTGACTGGGAGCTCAATTACCCGGCTGTTCTGGTCGAAGCTCACTCCTCTCTGATCACGCGCCGCTTCATCTGTCTACCTCCGCCCCGTTTTGCCCGAATCGTAGGTTTTGGTTTGAGCTTTTTTGGAATCGATTGGAGGGGTTCGAACAAGCTGTGAAAGATGCTGGTGTGTGCGATAATGACATTGTTGATCCCTTCAAGAGGTTAGATGCGTTTCTCAGGAACACCGCCTCCACCCTACAAGCTTGGGGCCAAAGGAAGACCATCAACATAAAGATCCAGATGGCCGTTGCCAACTACGTCATTCCTAGGCTGGATAGAGCCATGGAGGTGTGTGTGCTGAACTGGTTCGAGAGATGGTTGAGGAGAACTCTCAAGCATGCGGTATTGCCATTGGCTTCTCTACAACGCACCATCGAAAGACAACGGTCTCGCCTGAGATGGATCCGGGAGGGCGGCGCCAACACAAAACTCTTTCAAGCGTTGGCAAATGGCAGGAGGTCCAAAAATTGCATCCCTCACATTAGGCATAATGGGGAGTTGATCTCAGAGCAACAAAGGAAGGAAGAGATCTTTACATAGGCCTATGAGCAGCTATTTGGTCATGCTATTGCTCGGGAAGCAGACGTGGATCTGGGCTTCCTTGACATGGTAGAACATGATCTGTCGAACCTCGACGCTATACTCACGGAGGAAGAAGTGTGGAACACAATTAAGGAGATGCGTTCGGAGCGGGCGCCGGGGCCGGACGGGTTTAGCGCGGCATTCTATCAGAAGGCATGGCCTACTATTAAGAATGAGGTCATGGCGGTGATCATTAAACTTTATGTTGGGGATGGGCGTGGCTTCAGCAAGCTCAATCGTGCCCATATCATGCTTATTCCGAAAAAGCCGGACGCTGAGGAGGTTGGGGACTTCTGCCCTATCAGTCTCCCTCACAGAGTGGACAAGCTATTCGCCAAGATGCTAGCAAATAGACTGTGGAAAAGAATGAAGGAGACCGTGACGGCCAAACAATCCGCCTTCATCTGCCGGAGACAATTGCATGATAACTTTCTATTGGTCAGGCAAGTTGCCAGAAAGATCCATGCTCGGAAGGAGGCTAGTGTTTTCCTAAAGCTTGATATTTGGCGGGCATTTGACTCGCTGAACTGGTCATTTCTATTCGATGTGATGAGAAGCAAAGGTTTTGACCACAAATGGTGTGAGTGGATCTCGATTCTGCTCAGGACTTCTAGTACTAAGGTGATAGTCAATGGGGTTCCTGGAAGAAGTTTCATCCATGCCAAGGGCCTCAGGTAGGGGGGCCCCGTCTCGCCCTTAATATCAAGAGTGATGATCAAGGCCATGAGCATTGGAGTCATTAGCCATCTCAAGGTCTGTGTCGATATATGCAGATGATGTGGCCATGTTCATAAAGCCCCGAGAGTTGGACCTCATGTTCGTCAGAACCATGCTGTAGGCGTTCGGAGCTGCTTCTGGCTTAAGGGTCAACTATTAGAAGTCGCTGGCGATAATTATACATGGGAACAACATGGACAAGGATCGGGTCGAGTCTCTTCTTCACTGTCGCTTGGGAAACTTTCCATGCAAGTATATTGGTATTCAACTGGAAATTAGACAGCTCTCTAGGGCGGAATGGCAGCCATGCTCGATCATGCAAAGAAGTTTGCCCCGGCCTGGCAAAGGGGACTGCTACACCGCCCAGGCTGACTCGTGTTGGTCAAGTCCGTGATCGAGGCAAAACTCATTCATCATTTCATGGTCATGGAGGCTCCAGTTTGGGTGTTTGAAGAAACTGATCAGCGGATGCGTTCCTTCTTTTGGGCTGGCAAAGACAAAGTGAATGGGGGACAGTGCCTTGTTGCTTGGAATCTGGTTTGCAAACCCACATGGCTTGGTGGATTGGGAGTTTGCAATCTTCAGTTGCAAGGCCTGGCCCTGAGTGTGAGGTGGGAGTGGCTTAGACGGACGGATCCAGATAGGCCGTGGCAAGGATTACCTATGGCTGCTGACAGGGAGACACGCGCGGTCTTTAACATCTTGGTGCACATTTCTGTAGGGGCGGACAACAAAGTTCTTTTGGAGAGATAGGTGGATCCATGGCTTCGCTGTCAAGGACATTGCGCCTTATATTCATGCTTTGGTGGACACACGAACGATCAACTGGCGCACGGTTGAGGAAGGACTAGATAACGGAGGTGGCTGCTTCATCTTACCAACGAAATAAACTTCGGAGGCCACATGCAGCTATTGCATCTTAACTTAGTGATTAGCACGGTCATCCGAGAACCTTCCAGAGAAGATTCTTTTTCATGGCCAGCGGTTCCATCGGGCACATACACTGCTAAATCCACCTACTATAAGCTTTTCCTAGGTGCTGAGAGGGTACCTTACGCCACTTGCATATGCAAAAGTTGGGCTCTTCTGAGGTGCAAAATATTTGTGTGGTTGGCGGTGCGACAGAAGAGCAAGGCATGGCCTTCAGGATGCTCCTTCTACTTGCTACACGTGTCTCCAAGATGAGGGCAATGCGGAAAACATTCTGGTGCAATGTGTTTATGCTAGGGAAGTGTGGCATTACATCTTTGATGCATTGAGCTTGTAGGGCAACATTCTGGAGCCGCAGGATTGTCTACAGGATTGGTGGTTGATACGGAGGGCACACTTCAGGAGGGATTTCAAGCGATGCTTTGATACGATGGTCATTGCGGTCTCTTGGGGTTTATGGAAGCAACGCAATGCCAGAATATTCCATCGTACCAACTAGCAGAAGATTGTGTCAGATCTGGTCCTTGCCATCATAGCCGAGCTTAAAGAGTGAAGGTTGGCGGCCTTGGGTGGAGGTGGTTTTACTGCATTTTGTGAAAGTGCAGGCATAGGCTAGTTTGTAGGCTGTTTTAGGCTTTGCATCTTTGATGGAAGTTTGCTTCCATCCTTATACTTCTTGTACATTGACTTGTGTTCATCTCGTCTATAAAATTAAGGTACACTATTGGCGTACTCTAAAAAAACATCTGCCGGTTTGCCCGTGCAGCTTACCCACCGATCTCCATACCCAGGCCGCCCTGAGTTTCTTAGACGACGCATGCCAAACGCCCCCTTTCCCACAGATCCCCATCCCATCCCCATCTCCCACTCCAGACGTCGCAGTCTAAGCCCTTCTATGCTTCCCGTGCACCTCGAGGACCGACTGGCCCAAAAGAGGTGTATCGCGGTCTCTTCACCCGACATCGGCGAGGAAGCTGACGACCATTACTGGCCGCAGGCACTCAATCAGCAGGCTAGAGTATGTGGGTATGTTGCGGATGCCGGATATGACATCGAGGTCGTCGACAGCGACGACCTGAGGTGGGCTATGTCGCAGGGTAACTGGCCCACCCCCAACCCCTCGGGTTCAACCGTCGTTTATCTTATCCATGGCCCTGCCGCTGATCTCCTGTGGCTCGCTGTCAAGAATTTGCCATCCTACTTCTCCATAGAGCCCCTTTTGTCATTTCTGAAGGACACATTCTGTGATGCTGGCTTGGGATCCACAACTTCCAAGTCAGACCTCATCGAAGGCGACCACGAGGAGGGCACCCTCTCTGGCTCTTCCAAGGGGAAAGAGCCCATCTAATCTTCCTAGGGGAAAGAGCTCATCTGCGACATCAGGGAGGGCACCCTACAGCCATGCTCACCCAAGGGGAAGGATCCCATCTGCGACAACATGGAGCGCATCTAGGGTCCGTGCTCTTCCCACGGGTATGAGCCCATCTGTGACAAGTGAGGAAACCCATGATTTGTTTTGCCGTGCCTCTTCACAGGGAGAACCCATGCTTTGGTTTTGTCGAGTCCATTTTGTAGTGTAGTGAGAATATGTCCGGTTTTAATTGCTATATTTGGTTATTTTCAGTATGCCTTGTTTATTTCAGTTGTTCACAATGTGATGCTCTATATGTGCAATTATCTATTGTGCAGCACATTTCATCAATCCTGTTTTAAACGTATTGATAGGAATGCACATATTTGCTTGTCGTTAAGCCTGTTATAGCTAGCATATGCCTCTTTTAAAGTTTTATGATTGTTCGGTTGTTTGTAGTTAGCATATGTCCAGTTTCAAATGCTATCTTTTATTGTTCCTAGTATGCCTCGTTTATTCCAGTTATTAACAACGTGATGTTCTATATGTGCAAGTATGAACTGTGCAGTTCAATTTCATCAATACCAGTTTCAACAGTGCCACTATGAATGACTACATTTGGTTGATGCATCTTGTAGTTAACACGCCTTTCCATTTTTATTCAACAATAACTAGTGTACTTAGACTGGCACAATTCCAGTTTGAATGACTATGTTTGCTTGTTGTTAAATGTTAGGCCTGTTGCAGTTAACACACCTTTCCACTTGTTTTGCTTTACCAGCGTGCTTAAACCTGCACACTGAAGCTATCTCTTGGAGATTATTTTTTCTGCCATGGATATATATTTGGTTGACTTTAGCCGGTTGTGCTTAACATGCCTCTCGATGTACCTACACAGGACAATTTTGGGAACGACTGCTGTTTTCCATCGAGGTTAGTTTCATCCCGAGGCTTATATATACTCACTTTTCAGGATATCGGTAGCTGGTACCATATAGGCCGAGGGGCTGATAAGGGACTAAACAGTGAATCAGACTTTTAACTGAATATATTTGTAACCCATTTATCATTAGTTTAACTAAGGCCATATGTAATATGTCTGAGGCTACATAGCAACATCACTGATACAGCGAGGTGCTATACAAACGGCTTTTAACCCCTTTCCGCGACGGCGTTCTGAACCGTCACCTAGTGAGTGACTGTGATAAGGGGGTCCTTCCCACACGACCTAGAAACAATCAGGGATATGCCGCCCCCGCACAAACGCTAGGCAAAATGAGGTTGTGTGCGACCGGCGAGCGATCAAATATGGTTATACGTACAGTAGTGCTGAAAAATACAATTATACAGGAGAAATCGTTTCTGGTCATAAGTACATCCCACACAGTCAGTCCTCGCTAAACGTTTCCATTCATATATACATCCCACATAGTCGCTCCAAGGAAAACGTTTTCATTCGTAGGTACATCACACACCATTTTCCCTATTAAATCGTTTGTGATAGCGTTGCCATTGCACACGACATTAGCAATTTTATCGTTTGCGTTATTGAATGCATGAACCACAGTGCATAGAAGAAACTGTGTGGCAAAGGTGGTCCATCACACACAATTTTTATGTGGTAAAAGTTTGCGCAAGGTGGCCTAACACAAACAGTTTTCAAGAGAATGTCGTGTGTGATTGTTCATTGATCCAACACGGTTTATTCCTAGAAATTGTGTGCATTTCTTGAGGTCATTTCCCACGGTGTTTTCTCAATAACCGTTTGAAATAGGAAAAATCCAATTACCAGGATAATTGCCCTATTATTAATAGTCCATTTATTAATCTAATTGACATTCATATTAAGCACATAATATATTTCATTTCCATATTAAGGAAGCAGTATTTCATCATTGAAATACATGAGAGTACAACATGATATAGCTTCAGCACTCAGCTACCCCATTACACAACTACACAAGCACCAAGTTTCACATGCAACATCTAGAACCTTTCGAAATTAGCATCATAGACAAATGCATCTCATCTAGAAAACTGCTAAAGCGGAAGGCGAATGTTGAGCCTTCATTCATGTCGAAGGTCTTTGCAACTTTAGGCCAGTGCTTGTGGATGATTGACTATCCATCCTTCGTCCTCTTCAGGAACACTTCAATATTCAACCGTGGGTGTTGCATGAAAACCTTCCTCGCCTCCTGACCATAGAGGTGGTTTGAGAGGTAATCATCAGTGAACTGCTTTGGAAAGGCCTGAAAACAAGGATGTGCATAAATATCTTCTCTATATTTGAAATGGGAGGAAAGGAGTAAAAAAAGGCAAGGTATAATAGTTAGTACCATCTTGCAGTGAACTGATGTCTTCTTCATTATGCAGACAAAGATCTTGTTGTTTTTTGTCACAAATTTCTTTATCTTAACAATCTTTCTGAGTTTCTTGAGTTGATTGATATTCATGGACAACTCATTTCCCCATATGCAAAAAGGGTCGAATAGTGGGTCAAAACCTCTGACAGCAGGACCTACATGTGCAAGACCAAATTGTTAAAACCTAAATATTAGAATGGTTCCTGCAATTGCACAATAATGTGCTATTAGAAAATGGACCATGTACGTGCTAACCTCGACTATGAACCTCAGTTCTTCCCATTGTTTCCCTGCAACACATATATGGTAGTTAGTCATTAGGTTAAGTAAGGGTTCGCATGCTATTAGTAAAATATGTTGATGAAAAATAAGCACATTGCAGATTCATCAAATTAATTCAAGCCACATGGAAAACCCATTTATCCAAACCAAGCGTGATTAAGAATTAGGAAATATAGCACATGTATATGTTTCTCATGTATTAAGTGCAGCCAAATTCGATTTATTCCTCACATGCACAACAATACAAAATTCTACCCACGACAATTGGACATCACATTGCAGAACTGAACCAAGCAGTTAACTAAACACCACAACAATGAACCAAACATTAATTGGGCACCACATTGCACAATATAACATACTACTAATAGAAGATCTCTCATGGGTAACCAAAGCTACCTATGAGACCAGGAGGCCCCTTGTGGGTTAGGTAGGGGGACATCGCGTTGCACAAAGAGCAGACGAGCGTGGGGCAGCATGACAGAGATCACGCGGGCCGGGTTGCCTGTTAGGACGTCGCGTTGTACAAAGAGCAGAGGTTTGGGACGTCGCGAGGCGTAAAACCCTACTCCTGCTTTGCTGGATTGATGGTGGAAAGGTGGTGATGGAGCGCAGTACACTTGCCCGTCAGGGGTTGCCTCAGGGCGGCAGCTACTATGCACGTACGAGTGTGTGAGTTATCCAACCTTCTAACCCTTTCTACGGTTGCCATTGGCCTCCTTTTATAGATCAAGGGGTCACCACAATGGCAAAGTAGTCATTATGCACTAATATGATAGCATCACACCTAACTCTACGGGCCGATAGTGGCACATTAACTGCACCGCTCAATGTCACATCACTGTTTGCCCGACAAGGCTTTCCGGGCTATCTTACCAGCTCCGCGCCTGTTCGCTTGACATGTCGCAGGACAGGTGTCACCTGTGGGTTTTTCCTATAGGGGGAGGCTGCCATGTGGCAAATGGCTGCCACTTAGTCACTCTGCGGCCTGACACCACACTGATTGACGACGTGGGTCATGATACGTCTCCGTCGTATCTACTTTTCCAAACACTTTTGCCCTTGTTTTGGACTCTAACTTGAATGATTTGAATGAAACTAACCCGGGCTGACGATGTTTTCACCAGACTTTCCATGGTGTTATTTATGTGCAGAAACAAAAGTTCTCGGAATGACCTAAAACTCCATGGAACATCTTTTCAGAAAATATCAAAAATACCGGAAGAAAAATCCACATCAGGGGGCGCACACCCTGTCCGCGAGGGTGGCCCGCGCGCCTGCCCCCCAGGGCGCCCCCCTACCTCGTGGGCCCCCTGATGCTCCACCAACCTCATCTCCAACTCCATATATTCACTTTCAGGGAGAAAAAAATTCGAGGAAGAAGGATTCATCGCGTTTTATGATACGGAGCCGCCGCCAAGCCCTAAAACCTCTCGGGAGGGCTGATCTGGAGCCCATTCGGGGCTCCAGAGAGAGGGATTCGTCGACGTCGTCATCTTCAACCATCCTCCATCACCAATTTCATGATGCTCACCGCCGTGCGTGAGTAATTCCATTGTAGGCTTGCTGGACGGTTGTAACGCCCCGGATTCGATGCGCCAGGTGTCTGCCAGTTATTCGCCATAGTCGCTATGTCATTTGCTTGCGTGTTGCATTTTATCATGTCGTCATGTGCATTGCATTGCATACGTGTTCGTCTCATGCATCCGAGCATTTTCCCTGTTGTCCGTTTTGCAATCCGGCACTCCTATGTCTCCCGGCGCCCCATTTTGCCTCTTTTCATGTGCGGGTGTTAAACGGTCTCGGATTGGACCGAGGTTTTTCAAGCGGCCTTGGTATACCACCGGTAGACCGCCTGTCAAGTTTTAGGTCATTTGGAGGTCGTTTGGTACTCCAACGGTTAACTGGGTAACCTTAAAGCCCCCTTCTCTTTGCAGCCCAACACCCCTTCCAAACTGGCCCAAAACCCAGCAAACTCCCCTCCATGCTCTCGGCCGTTCGATCACGATCGCGTGGCCGAAAACCGTGCCTCATTTGGACTCTCCTAGCTCCCTCTACCTATAAATAGGTGCTCCCCACCGGATTTTCGCGCAGTCCAACCCTAACCTAGGCCCTCTCCGCAGCCGGACATGTCCGATCTTCCCCGGACGCGTCCGCTCCGCCGCCATGTCGGCGTCCGCCGTACCACCCGGCCACCAGCGCGCCGCCGCCGCCCGCGAGCCCAGCGCCCGGCCCAGCCCGGCTCTCCAGCGCCGCCGCCCGGCAGGCTCGCCCGCCGCCGCCAGTCCGGCCGCCCTCCGCCGCCCGGCGTCCGGCGCCGCCCGCCGCCGCCCGCTCCGCGCGCCGCCGCCTCGGTCGCCTCCGCGCCCGCCTCGCGCCGCCCGCCTCCTCGCCGCCCGCGCCAGGATCCGGCCGGAGGAGGTCTCCCCGGCCCCGGATCCGCCTCCCCGGCGTCTTCCTCGTCCTCTCCGGCAGCTACTCCGGCGAGCTCCGACGAACCTCGTTTTTCGCGCCACCGTTGACTTCTCCCGGAGGTGAAAATCCACTAAGTCCCCGATTTCTGCAGTAATTTGCATGCATTTTCATCGCATCATAACTCTGCATCCGTAGCTCCGTTTTGGGCGTGTAATATGTTGAATTGTTCGCCTCGACAAGTACATCATTTCATTCCATTGCATCATGTTCATTTGAGTTCATCTGGATGTCTGAATCTTCGTTGCAAGAGGGCTATGTGATGTTAGTTTCAGATTCTTATCAGATCATGCACTTTTGTCATTTTTGCCATGATTGATGTGTGCACCCTATGAACCTGAGTCCTACATGTGTTTCGTAATATGCCATGCCATATTTACAGGGGTGTATGTCATGTATTTTCGTGAGCTCTGTGGTGACTAGCACAAGCATGCAAACTAGGCTTCATGATGTTGCTGATTTCAGCCCCTATTTTGCTGATATTTTTATGCCATGTTAACTTGATGCTACCGAGAGATCCATGCTTATTTTGAGATACTTCAGTAAGTATGTTTTGAACATATGGTTATTCTCTATCCATCCATGCCCTTGTTTGCAATTATGGAGTGCCATAGCTTGATTCAATCGAGCTCTACTTTTGCTATAAAATGTTTCCTGGCAGATTGTTTACATGTTATTCAATTTTGCCAAGGTTGTTGTAGTTGATCCGTGCACCCTATGAACTTTCTCTTGCCCTGCTTAGCTTCATAAACATGCCTTCTTACTGTTGGTTACCTTGTAATGCCATGTATTGCTCTGTGGTGAGTGGTTCAAGCTCACCAACATGCCTACTTATTGTTGTTCCTGCCATGTATGAATCTGTAATATAACTTGCTATGTTTACATGGGTGCCATCATATCTTCTGATCCTTTTTGGCTTATGATCAGTAAAGGACTTTTGTTCTATGCATTTGGTAGTATCATTCCATGCTTTTGTTTGCCATGTTAAGTTCCTGTAACATGTTGTTTGTTAGCTCTAAACATTGCAACCTGATGTTATTTCCTGATAAGTCTGAAACTGTTATTATTTGGAATCTTGCCATGTGTGTTTGAGCATGTTCTAGTGATTTCTGGAGATAGCTCAGTGTTCATGTTTTGTCATGCTTTACCTTTACATCATGCCCATGCCTTTTGTTATTATTTTGAGGTGCTGTAGCATAGTGTTTTGATGCTTGCATTATGCCTAGTTGCTGTTGTGGACAGATTGTTGTCATGACTTGTATAGAGTGTATGTGTTGAACCGTTGCTCCGTTTTGAGTGTGCTCTATATGAAACTTGCTTGATTTTGCATGCAGTTTCATATTATCATGTTGCATCCTTGTCTTGAGGGTGTTTGCTTGATGTTTGTATGCATTTTGCATCAATGCCATGTTTAACTTGTTTTGCTCATATCTTCTAGGCCGCAGCTCCGAATCTAATGAACTTTATATGTAACTTGACTAGAATTTCGTGTAGATCATCGTGGTGCATCTTAAATTGCTGTTTAACAACTTGAACATAAAGTTATTCAGATCTGGACCAATTTCGAAATTTGCATATGAGGACTTACCGGAATTGTTATATGTTGTTCCCGGCCTCATTTAAACTTGCTTTGATGTGTTGCTCTTGTTTGCATCATCTCTTGCCATGAGTAGCTTCATGTAGTCTTGTCATGCATCATACTTGTTGTGCATCATGTCTTGTTCATGTGTGGGGTGTTTACTTTGTTGTGTGCTTCTTCTCGATAGTTCCCGTTTCGTTGCGATCGTGAGGATTCGTTCGTCTACGCTCGGTTCATCTTCGTGGCTTCATCTTCTTCATGGACTCGTTCTTCTTCCTTGCGGGATTTCAGGAAAGATGACCGCTACCCTGGATCTCACTACTATTATTGCTATGCTAGTTGCTTCGTTCTATCGCTATGCTGCGCTACCTATTACCTGTTTATCAAGCCATCCCAAATTGCCATGTCAGCCTCTAACCTTTTGCACCCTTCCTAGCAAACCGTTGTTTGGCTATGTTACCGCTTTGCTCAGCCCCTCTTATAGCGTTGTTAGTTGCAGGTGAAGACGAAGTTTGTTCCTTGTTGGAACATGGAGATGTTGTTCCTTGTTGGAACATGTTTACTTGTTGGGATATCACAATATATCTTATTTAATTAATGCATCTATATACTTGGTAAAGGGTGGAAGGCTCGGCCTTATGCACAGTGTTTTGTTCCACTTGCCGCCCTAGTTTCCGTCATATCGGTATTATGTTCCCGGATTTTGCGTCCCTAACGCGGTCGGGTGATTTATTTGGGACCCCTTGACAGTTCACTTTGAATAAGACTCCTCCAAAGAAGGCCCAACATTGGTTTTACCATTTGCCTCACCTATGCCCTTTTCCCTTGGGTTTTGAACCCAAGGGTCATCTTTATTTTAGCCCCCCGGCGGTGCTCCTTCGAGTGTTGGTTCGAACCGAGCAACTTCTTGGGGCCACCACGGGCAACTT
Source organism: Aegilops longissima (assembly GCA_021605205.1). NCBI lineage: Eukaryota > Viridiplantae > Streptophyta > Magnoliopsida > Poales > Poaceae > Aegilops > Aegilops longissima. Next base: position 192,226,168 of record CM038679.1, read on the forward strand.
GAGGGTTGGTTTTACTCGTAGCTTGACTTATCCGGTGTGCCCTCGAGGCGAGGTGCGTCGACTCCTATCGGGATTTGTCGGCACATCCGGCGGCTTTGCTGGTCTTGTTTTATTCTTGTCGAAATGTCTTGTAGCCGGGATTCGAGACTAATCGGGTCTTCCGGGAGAAGGAATATCCTTCGTTGATCGCGAGAGCTTATCATGGGCTAAGTTGGGACACCCTGCAGGGTATAAACTTTCGAGAGCCGTGCCCGCGGTTATGTGGCAGATGGGAATTTGTTAATATCCGGTTGTAGTAAACTTGAAGCAAACTATTCTAAAAGACACCAACCGTGTGTGTAACTGTGAGTGTCTCTTTTCGGGGTTGATCGAGAGGAGAACACGGTTTCTGGGTTATGTCTGACGTAAATAGGAGTTCAGGATCACTTCTTGATCAATATTAGTTGACGACCGTTCCTTTGTTTCTCTTCTCGCTCTCATTTGCGTATGTTAGCCACCATATATGCTTAGCCGCTGCTGCAACCTCACCACTTTACCTCTTCCTTTCCCATTAAGCTTTGCTAGTCTTGATACCCATGGTAATGGGATTGCTTTGAGTCCTCGTGGCTCACAGATTACTACACCACCGATTTGCAGTACAGGTTTAGCGATGATCTTGGCGAGAGCGATGTTTGCTTGTATTGGAGTTCTTCTTCGCTTCTTCTTGATCGGGGATAGGTTCCAGGTCGGCAGCCTGGGCTAGCAGGGTGGATGTCGTTTGAGTTTCTGTTTATGTTTCATCCGTAGTCGGATGTTGATCTTGTATATGATGTTAATGTATTCTTGTGGCATTTGTGCCTTATGTATGTATCCCCGTATATTATGTAATGTTGATGTAATGATATCCACCTAGCAAAAGCGTCTTCAAGATGCGCTTCTATCCTTGGTGGGACCTTCGAGTTCCTTTTGGATAGGGTCGCATCTTGGGCGTGACAACGGTGATGGGTTGGATGATATCTATCATGTAATCGAGTTAGTTTTGTTAGGGTTTGATCCCTAGTATCCACTATGTTCTGAGATTGATGTTGCTATGACTTTGCTATGTTTAATTCTTGTCACTAGGCCCGGAGTGCCATGATTTCAGATCTGAACCTATTATGTTTTCATGAATATATGTGAGTTCTTGATCCTATCTTGCAAGTCTATAGTCACCTACTATGTGTTATGATCCGGCAACCCCGAAGTGATAATAATCGGGACCACTCCCGGTGATGACCATAGTTTGAGGAGTTCATGTATTCACTATGTGTTAATTCTTTGTTCCGGCACTCTATTAAAAGGAGGCCTTAATATCCCTTAGTTTTCGCTAGGACCCCGCTGCCACGGGAGGGTAGGACAAAAGATGTCATGCAAGTTCTTTTCCATAAGCACGTAAGACTATATTCAGAATACATGCCTACATTACATTGATGAATTGGAGCTAGTCCTGTGTCACCCTATGTTATGATTGTTACATGATGAACCGCATCCGGCATAATTCTCCATCACCAATCCAATGCCTATGAGCTTTTCACATATTGTTCTCCGCTTATTTACTTTTCCGTTGCCACTGTTACAATCACTACAAAACACCAAAAATATTACTTTTGCTACCATTACCGTTACTTCCATATTACTTTGCTACTAAATACTTTGCTGCAGATACTAAGTTATCCAGGTGTGGTTTAATTGACAACTCAACTGCTAATACTTGAGAATATTCATTGGCTCCCCTTGTGTCGAATCAATAAATTAGGGTTGAATACTCTACCCTCGAAAATTGTTGCGATCCCCTATACTTGTGGGTTATCAAGACTATTTTCTAGCGCCGTTGCCAGGGAGCATAGCTCTATTCTTTGAGTCACTTGGGATTTATATCTGCTGGTCACTATGAAGAACCTGAAAGACGAGAAAACAAAAATTTATCCCTCAACTACGAGGGGAGGTAAGGAACTGCCATCTAGCTCTGCACTTGATTCACCTTCTGTTTTGAGTAAGCTTGCGACACCTAAACCTGCTTCGCTATTAGCTACGATATGTTGCATGTTATTGATGATGCCACTTCTGCTATGCATGATACTTATGATGAAACTACTTCTATGCTTGATACTACTGTGCCACTTGGTGAATTTCTTTATAAACAACTTGCTAGGGTTAGAGAGAAAGAAATTATTGAAACTAATAATATTGATGGAAGTGATGATGAAGACTCTCCCCCTAATAATGATGAATAGCCTATTATTCCCGAGGGTTATGTTTTTGAAAAAGAAGCTGCTTTAGCTATTTTAACTTGCAAAGATAGATTCAAGCTCAAGAGGTTATTAGCTGAATGGAAGCAGCAATCTCTTAATGCTAGAATGAAACCTGACCCTGCTTTTGCTACTTCACGTATCTGTGTTACTGATAAGGATTATGAATTCTCTGTTGATCCTGATGTAATTACTTTGGTTGAATCTGATCCTTTCCATGGCTATGAATCTGAAACTGTTGTGGCACATCTTACTAAATTAAATGCTATAGCCACCCTATTCACTAAGGATGAGAAATCTCGCTACCTTTATATCCTTAAAATATTTTCGTTCTCATTAAAGGGTGATGCGAAGATATGGTTTAATTCTCTTGATCCTGATTGTGTGCGTAGTCCCTAGGATACGATTTATTACTTCTTTGCTAAATATTTCCCTGCTCATAAGAAACAAGCTACTTTGAGGGATATATATATAATTTTGTGCAAATTGAAGAAGAGAGTCTCCCACAAGCTTGGGGGAGGCTTCTCCAATTAATTAATGCTTTGCCTGATCATCCTCTTAAGAAAAATGAAATACTTGATATCTTTTATAATGGACTAACCGATGCCTCCAGAGATTACCTGGATAGTTGTGCTGGTTTTGTTTTCAGGGAAAGAACACCGGATGAAGCTGAAATTCTATTGAATAATATGTTGACAAATGAAAATAATTGGACACTTCCTGAGCCAATTCCTGAGCCTATTCCTAAACCAACTCCGAAGAAAAGAGGTGTTCTATTTCTCAGTCCTGAAGATATGCAAGAGGCAAAGAAATCTATGAAATAAAAGGGTATTAAAGCTGAAGATGTTAAGAATTTACCTCCTATTGAAAAATACATGGTCTTAATCTACCGCCTGTTGAAGAAACATATGATCTTAATCCATTACCTATTGAAGAAACTCATGGTCTTGATAACCCGACACAGGTAGTAAAGGTAAATTCTCTCTATAGATATGATAAAGCTGAAATCCCTCCTACTAAAATTGGTAGCCAATGCTTGGATGAGTTTGATGAATTTATGGTTAAGCAAGAAGATTTCAATGCTTATTTTGGTAGACAATTAAAACAAAATGCTTATATGATCGAACACTTGGGTGATTACATGGCTAATGTTAAGGGTGAACTTAAACTCATTAGTAAACATGCTTCTATGGTTACCACTCAAGTAGAATAAGTACTTAAAGCTCAAAATGATTTGCTCAATGAATTGAATAGTAAGAATAATGACTATGCAGTTAGAGTGGCTACTAGAACTGGTAGAATGACTCAGGAACCTTTGTATCCTGAAGGCCACCCAAAGAGAATTGAGCAAGATTCTCGGAGAAATAATATTGATGCACCTAGTCCTTCTAAAAAGAAGAAAAAGAAAAATGATAGGACTTTGCATGCTTCTAGTGAACCTATTGCTGAACCACATGAGAATCCCAATGATATCTCTATTTCTGATGCTCAAACACAATCTGGTAATGAACATGAACCTAATGAAAATGCTAATGATGATGTTCATGATGATGCTCAACCTAGTAATGGTAATGATATAGAAATTGAACCTGCTGTTGATCTTGATAACCCAAAATCAAGGAATCAACGTTATGATAAGAGATACTTTGTTGCTAGGAGACATGGTCAAGAAAGAGAACCATGGGTTCAGAAACCATGCCTTTTCCTCCCAAACCATCCAAGAAAAAGGATGATGAAGATTTTGAGTGCTTTGCTGAAATGATTAGACCTATCTTTTTGCGTATGCGATTAACTGATATGCTCAAAATGAATCCTTATGCTAAGTATATGAAAGAAATTGTTACTAATAAAAGAAAGATACTAGAAACTGAGATTTCGACCATGCTTGCTAATTATACTTTTAAGGGTGGAATACCAAAGAAACTTGGAGATCCAGGAGTACCTACTATACCATGCTCCATTGAAAGAAACTATGTTAAAACTCCTTTATGTGATCTTGGAGCCGGTGTTAGTGTTATGCCTCTCTCTTTATATCATAGACTTGATTTGAATAAGTTGACACCTACTGAAATATCTCTGCAAGTGGCTGATAAATCAACTGCTATACCTGTCGGTATTTGTGAGGATGTGCCTGTTGTGGTTGCAAACGTTACTATTTTAACGGACTTTGTTATTCTTGATATTGCCGAGGACGATAGTATGTCTATTATTCTTGGAAGACCCTTTTTGAATACTACAGGGGCTGTTATTGATTGCAACAAAGGCAATGTCACTTTTCATGTTAATGGCAATGAGCATACGGTACACTTTCCGAGGAAACAACCTCAAGTTCATAGTATCAACTCTATTGGAAAAATTCCATCGATTATTTTTGGAGGTTTTGAATTTCTTCTACCTAATGTCAAGAAGAAATATGATATTCTTATTAATGGGGATGTACATATCCCCGTTGAGGTAACATAGTGTTATTCGAAATTTCTCCGGTTCCATGTTATTCGAAATGAGTTTATTAACAAGACCTGATCAACCTTGTTAGTGGATTCCTTTTGATGAGCCTGAGATGGATGAAACTAGAAGGCACAACCTTCTGTACCCTCTTTCTACTTTCTGTTATTTAGTTGAAATAAAGTAAAATAGTATTTTTCTGTCTGTTTTCAGATTTATCCGTGCAATATAAAAATACCCCTAAAATAAAAGTTCTCTAAATGCCCTGAAAATGATATATGATTTTTTCTGGAATATTTGAGAATATCTGGCACTGAGAACATAGCAGGAGGGGCAAGCACCTGGCCACGAGGGTGGAGGGCGCGCCCCCTGCCTCGTGGGCCCATGGTGGCCCCCCTCCACTTATTCCTACACCCACACACTCCTTCTTCCTCCCAAAAAATCACCATCCAGCTCAAGCACGAGTTCTAGCTTATTTTGCTGCGTTTTTCGATCTCCTTGCTCAAAGCACCTCTCACAAAACTGCTTGGGGGGATTGTTCCTTGGTATGCGACTCCTCCATTGCTCCAGTTAGTTTTTTTTCTAGTGCTTTATTCATTGCAAATTTGTGCTGCCTAGGTGACCATGTTCCTGAGCTTGCATTTCAAATTTATATGGTTCCAAGTAGTTCTAATGCATGATATAGTCTCTAAGCACTTGTAGGAGTAGTTGCTCTCAATTTTGTTGAGCTTGGTTCACTTTTATTTGAAGTTACTAATAATTTCAGAATTTTTCAGAAAATAATGAAGAGATTTTTGAGGGTCTCATCGAGCCGAAGCTCGAAGGAAAAGCAAAATGAAGAAGCACAGAGGCCCAAATATAATTTGCCTCGCACCGTGGAGGTTCGGCCGTGTGAATGGCCTTCCGATGATTTCTTGAGAGAAGCCGGGATTTATGATGATTTCTCTTCATTGGCTGAGAATGCAGGCCTCACCAACTTCCTCCGCGATGAACGCAACCAGTACTCACCAATACTTTTGTGCAAAACTTCTACTATTATCCTAAGGAAACACCTCCTTCAGTAGAGTTTCATTTATATGATGTTGTTAAGAAGATGCCACTAGATGAATTTTGCAAGGTTTGCAAAATACCTTTTGAGGGTAGTTTAGATGAACCACATCGTAAAGATGTGGACGGGTTTATTGACACCATTACTGTGGGGGAAACTAGGAAGGTTTCCGATGCAAGAATCACTAGCATACATTTTCCTGTTTTACGCTACTTTTCCATATTTGCTAGTCGTTGCTTAATTGGTCGCGGAAACTGTGGAAACCTTAGTGTTCATGATATTATGATCTTGTTCCCTGGTTTATTCTGCGATAACACTGTTAGTATGGGCGGAATTATTGCTAAACGGTTAAGTTTGAACCGTACAAAGGGCCCCATCTTTGGAGGTATTTATGCTTCACGCCTTGCTGCACATTATACCATACCTATTAGGCACTATGAGAACAAAGAAAAATTGCTTCCCACTGCTTATTTATATTATAAGAGTATGGTAGCGCATGACTTTATTGTTAAGAATAGGGAAGGGGCGCTTAAATACAAATTGTTCTTTGATAAACATCAGTCTGAGACTATTACCTTGCCTGCTCCCTCCTTGTTTAATTTATTTACAGGTCCGTATCTCGTTCCGTGGGCGGCCATTCACGCCTACCGGAACCCTGCACCAGCCACGGAGCCGGAACCACAATTTGAGCCTCCACGACAGTCTAACAATAAGTGGGATCCGGAGATGATATCCAACCAGTGGCAATCAGAGTCTTCTTCATCTCATTACGACCCCGGATACAACTATGGATATCCGCCAGGCCATCCGTGGCAATAAACCAACTTAGGCCAAAAGCCTAAGCTTGGGGGAGTACGTATTTCCCACCGACATTACATTTATGTTCACACACTGATAGAGGCAAAGGTGTCCCGTATTTCGATGAGATGGTGGCTATCGTTTAGGATGAAGTCGACTTTGACAATCCGACTACGAACGTGCGAGGACGTCGCGCCTTAGCAATCGCTCAACCAACTCCGAGAGGTTATTGACTACGCCGGAGCACGATAGACCACGAAGGTCTGTTTCCTGCAGGTAAACGAAGAACAAGCAAGAAACTAAGATTGCAATCTGGATATTGCGAATATAAGAGGAAAGCTTTATTGATCAAGGTGGGGTTTTGTGACGCCTTTGTCTGGTTGTTGAACACAAACGAAGTACGCGAAGTTGCAGCTATGGCGAACTTTTAATCTAAACAAAACCCAAAGTATAAACGGTGCCCTAAGGGCTGTATATATGGAGGAAGAAGGGGGAATTTCATGGCACTTGGGGAAGGGGTACAAAACCAACCCTATCTCTTGTTTCCCCACACATACAGACTCTAAAAACAGCCTATACTTATGTATTTCGAAATTACATGGGCCTGGCCCAATGACAAGGTGACGCAGCACCTAGAATAGCCTCTGGACGAAGTTTATGAAGTGGCATCTTGTATATTTCGTCCAAGGCTTCATGCACTCATTATGGTGGCTTCAAAGTCCTGAAATCATCACTTGTAACTCCGTTCTTGATCCCCTTGCGCATGCCATCAACTCCATGCGTGTTCTTGCTCGAATGTTCATCCTTCTCCAAGCTAGGCCCTTCATTTGTAAGCAAAACAAATGTATCCAATTTAGCCAGCATCATATTCTCATGAACATTAGAATCATTACCAAGAAACGAAAGTACCTGGTAATTTAATTGGCGTCTTGTGAGCTCTAGTAATTGGTCCGGTATATATAATCAGATGGCGGTTGTGGGTGTAACAATGGTATTGATGTCCTCATCATCCTCCCTTCTTGAAATGAAGTCATCCTCGACGGAAGCTCATCTTCCTCACCCAAATAAGGCTTCAAATCTGCAATGTTAAAAGTTGGACTAACCCCAAAATCTGCAGGTAGCTCAAGTTTATATGCATTATCATTTATTTTCTCTAACACCTTAAAAGGACCATCAGCACGTGGCATTAGCTTTGATTTGCGCAAATTAGGAAATCTATCCTTACGCAAATGTGACCAAACAAGATCTCTAGGTGCAAACACAACATGTTTTTACCCTTATCTCCAGCAAGTTTATATTTAGCATTCATACACTTAATGTTTTCCTTCGTTAACTCATGCATTTTTAAAATCAATTCAGCACGTTCTTTAGCATCAAAATTAACCTTCTCCGAAGATGGAAGAGGCAACGAATCAATAGGTGCACGAGGTAGGAAACCATACACAATTTCAAAAGGGCACATCTTAGTAGTAGAATGCAATGAACGATTATAAGCAAATTCAATATGAGGCAAGCATTCTTCCCATATTTTCTTATTATTCTTCAAAACAGCCCTAAGCATAGCAGACAATGTTCTATTGAATACTTCAGCTTGTCCATCAGTTTGGGGATGACAAGTAGTACTAAAAAGAAGTTTAGTCCCCAACTTAGCCCATAAACATCTCCAAAAGTGGCTAAGGAATTTAGTATCACGATCTGAAACAATAGTATTTCGCACACCACGCAAGCGAATAATTTCCTGAAAGAACAAATCAGCAACATTAACAGCATCATCACTTTTATGACATGGTATAAAGTGTGGCATTTTCGAAAATCTATCCATGACAACAAATATGCTATCCCTCTGTCGGATTTCGGGTTTCGGCAGACCCTTGAGGTTCGAACACTGGGGTGCGCGCGGAATCTCGCCTTCTACCTACCTGCACCCCTCCACCTCGCTAGGATCTAAACTAGGAAAGAAACAGCACAAGAGACACAGGGTTTATACTAGTTCGGGCCACCATTGTGGTGTAATACCCTACTCTAGTTTGTGGTGTGGTGGATTGCCTCTTGGGCTGATGGTGATGAACAATACAAGGAAGAACAGCCTCACGAGGATCTGTTCTTGGCTGGTGCGATGAACTGCCAGGGGGAGTTCAGTCGCCTCTCTCTATCTTTCCGCCGATTCCAGATCCCCCCCTACTATGGTGGCTAGCTCTACTTATATAGGCAAAGGCCCTGGGCCTCTTCCCAAATATTGAGCGGCAAGGGCGCCAACAATTGGCCATTTTGAAGGGGAACATATGGTACACTTATCCTGACTAAAGTTGGCCCTCGCCTGTCAAAGGCTCTGGTGGTGACGCTGGCTTGGGCTCCACAATGACTTCCTTCTTGCCGTTGGACTGGTCATGGTCTTGTTGCACCAAAATGGACGCCTTTGCTTGATGCTCTCGCCTGCGCTTGCTCCCTTTGCACCAAAGAGGAAAGGAGGACACTGCTGGCTAGCACCCTTTGCACCCTTAGTGCGTCATGGCTTGCGTCATGGGCACCTCGCGAGGTACCCGCCTTGATCTCTCCGCCTCCTCGCGAGCCAGCTGATGAGGCCGTGCGGAGGAAGCTCCTGTCGTCCGCCCATGAGGCTTGCCCCTCGCGAGGTCCCGAGCTCGTGTTGATGAAGATGGGCCGTGATGGGCCCCCTTTGAGCCACGCCGCAGGCGCAGTGAGCAAGTCTAGGGACCCCGTTCCCGAACGCCGACACTAGCCCCGGGCGGCGCGCCCGGACTTGGCCGAGCGAGAGGCGAAGGGCAAGTCTGAGCGCCGCAGAGCCTAACAGCTGCGGCCTTGGGTGCCGCGTGGCGGTTGATTTGGCGTGGTGCACTTTGTTCCCCACGCCTCCTTATTTTGTGCCGTGCTAGGCGGACTCATAGCCGCACACTGCCGCTCCCCTTTTCGCTGCTCGACCGTCCCCCACTCTTCCTCCTCTCGAACTCCAGCTTCTGCTCCCAATCCAATCTCGAACCTTCCCCCCCTTTCCGTTGCCATGGCTCCGACGAAGAAAGGAAGAGGGAAGAAACCCATGCCTCAGCCTCTTTCGCTGTCGTTGGCGGCCCCTGCCGTTGATCGGTCGATTATACTCAATCGAGAGGGCCTGGGCAAGGTCAGCTCGGCCTTGGCCACCATCTTCAATGAATGCGGGCGGACGACGGCCTGGCCCGCGTCCCACTTCGCCATTGACAGGATAATCACCGAGGTCCAGTATTTCACCGACGCCCTGTGGGAGGGGCTGGTTCCCCCCTTCTCCGATTTCTTCAATGTTGTACTCTCCCACTATCAGATCCATATGATGCACTTGGGTCCGGAATCCATCACTCTTCTTGCGGTCTTCGCCTTTGTTTGCGAGGCGATGATGGGCATCCTTCCCTCGGTTGCCTTGCTGCGCCACTTCTTCTCTCTGCGCCTTGTTGACCCCACCCAATGTTCGGGGTGCGTGAGCTTCATTGCTGCATCTGAAATAGCGGCTTCAGGGATTGACTTCACCCTTCCTCCGCCCACGCCTGGGTTCCATGAGCGGTGGCTGTACGTGGTCGTGGTGGTGCCGAGCCCCCTGCTGTCGGAGCCAACATTTCCCGCTGTCCCCAATTCAGGCTAGGGCCAGGAGACGCTCATGAGCCCCCGGCTCGCCTTCGTCTGGCGTCGCTTCGCGTTCCTGAGGACGCTCGAGGTGACGGCGCCCAAGGTGGTGAAGGAGTTCCTGTTGTGCCGCATTGCCCCTCTCCAGCGCCATTCCCGCCGGATGTGGGCCTTCAGCGGGCGTGAAGACCGCATGAGGCTCCAGGAGGAGGACTTGATGCCTGAAGCGCTGAGGAAGGTGCTCTTGGTCTTGACTAGGGATCCCAACCCTGGCAGCGTCCGGCAAGGGGGTACTTTTGCTCAAGCAGGGGTGACTTTGTGAAGCAGATGCCCAGCTTCGACGAGTGGGGGCTGCGCCCCGCAGGCCTCATGGGGTCCCGCGAGAACCCGGTGGTGGTGGCTGCCCTTCCAGTCGGCCGTGGCGGCTCTTCCCCGAGTGGCGGTGCAAGGAGGCACAAGTCGCTGGAGGCCGAGGGGGCCTCCGCAGGGGTGACGGCCCCAGGCGGTGCTCTTGAGGGAGCAGCTCCTGAGGCCCAGGCTGTCGCAGTTGGGGGAGGCGAGCAGCTGCCCGTGGTGCCTGCGGCTGAGGCCCCTGGGGCCCCAGCTACCCTCCTTGCTGAGGCGACTGGCGGCGAGTTCGGGCAGACGCCCCTAACGCCGGTCGTCTCGGCGCTCCTTCCTCGTCGCGAGTTGACCCTGCGCTCAACTCTTGGGTCGATTCCGTGGATTTTGAGGCTCTTGGAAGAGGAGGGAAGCCACAGGCGGCGATTACCCTTGTCGCTGTTGAAGCGCAGGAAGTACTTCGCCACCGATGAGTAAGCTTTCCCCTTTTCTGGCTCTTGATTCTTCATTTGTTTCTATCGATCCTTGCTCATGAGGCCCTTCTGCCGAGCTCACGGAGATGTCTGAGGAGCCATCCCCCTTGGCTCCGCCCTCTCCACCGTCTTTGAGCACTCCGAGCAGCAGGGCCCTTGTGGTGAGGTCGGCCGGAGAGACGAGCCATCCTGAGGCGCATCGCGTCCCCGCGCGCCTCGCGACCCTCCTTCGCGAGCCCTCTCGAGGCATAGCGGGCCTGCCGTGGGCTTCTCGTCTGGTCGTCGACCGTGATTGGCTGAGGCATTCCCTGCGCTCTTCTTTGGGGGATGGGCTGGCCCCTGGCCGGGCTCCTGGCGAGGCGCGCCCGACCGCGGCGAGGGCGCCAGCCCCCAGCCCCCTGCCCGGAGGGGGAGTGCTGATTCGTGGCCCTCGGCGCTCGCCTGGGGCGGATGATGGTGTGGAAGACGTACTTGAGCGCGCCCGGGAGCGTCGCGCTCTTCGCCAAGGGTTTCTTCGGAGGGCGGCTGATGCGGTGAGCCTGCTCGGTGAAGAGCTCGCCGATGAAGACGTGCGCCTTGAGGCCGAGGGCCTGCGCCTGGCCGCGGAGAGGCACGAGCTGAAGGCAGCTATCGCCCATGCGCGCCACCAGCGTGATCTTGATGATGAGGAGGCCAAGGAGTCGCTGGTGGCCTCTCGGGAGGTCCGTTCTCGGGCCGTTGAAGAGGCTCGGGAAGCTGACCGACGGCAAGAGGCGGCGGAGGAGCGGGGGCGGGAACTCCTGGCCCGTTGCCGCTCACTGGAGGAGCAGGTGGAGCTGCGCGAGACGGCCCTTGCGTCAATGAGGGTGGCATCAAGCGACCCAGCAGAGCTCCAGAAGCGGGAGGAGGCGCTGACGCTGGAAGCCGCCGAAGCCCAAGACGCGGTCTGACGTAACGCCTGAAACAAGGGAGCGCTTGGTTACGAGGGCGGAGGATGATGTCGCGGCGCGGGAGGCCCGCGTCCTGGAGGAGGTCGGCCGTCGGGTGGCGACGGCGCGCTTGAACCTCGAGCGCGACTTTGAGGAAAGGCTGGGTTGATCAAGGCTGAGGCCGAAGGTACGACCTCTGCCTTGAGGGCCAAGCAGGAGGAAGCGACAAGGCGGGCCGATGCTTTTCGGGCCGCCCTTGAGGTGGCGCAGGAGGAGTTAACTACCTCCCGTGCCGAGGTGCTTCTTCTTCGCTAGCGTGTGGACGAGGCTGAGGCTGTTGCGTGACAGAATGCGGACGAGATGCGCCAGCGACGGGTCCTGGAGCATGAGCACGGCCCCATGCACACCACGCTCCAGGAGAGAGCCAACACAGCCTTGGGTAACATCTGCGAGGCGGCTGTTGGCGAGCCGCACACAATTAACTACGCCGGCAACCTTCAGTTCTTCACCGATGTGGTGACTCGGCTGGAGGAGCGGTCGGTCAGAGCCGATAGGTTGGTGGAGGAGAGAAGCCGCGCCCTGCTCGGGCGCGCCTTTTCTCGCGTCTTCAGCCATCTCCGGAATATGGACCCTCACTTTGACTTCGACGCAGCCATCGCCCCGGTACCCTAGGCCCACCGGGATGACCTGGCGCACTGGGTGGAGGACAACGTGGACGCCCTTGTCAGGGCCTTTGCTTCAGACAACGATGGCGTGATCGTGGCTACTGATGAAGGCGGCGTGGTGGACGGCCCTGATGCCGCTGGCGACGATGCAGGGAGCGACGGCGAGGCCAGCGACGCCAGCGACAATTCAGGAGGTGTCCCTGAGGATGCATTGGGGGATTTATCCGACTAACTGCGCACCGTTCCTGTTTCCTTCACGAATAGAACTCAGGTTTTGCCCTGACGGTCGTGAGAGCATTTTGGGAGGGGGAGCCCCTCATGTAAAACTTGTGTTTTGCGTATTAGTAGATGTTGTACCACCCGTACGCCTATGCCTAGTGGCTGGCTAGTTTACCTTTGTCCCGCGCGGGCCCCGAGATAGCCAGCGGAGGGCTGTGGCGTTTTGAGCGTCTCCCATCAAACCCATAGGATCTGTAGTAAAAGCCTCCTGAGAGGATGCGGCGGCGGCAGTCTGGGCTGCACGCAAGCTAGGCCCAACCCAGCTCGCGAGGGGCTCACAAGGGGAGGCAACTGAGGCAAAGCGGTAACTGGAACGCTAGAGATTGCTCGAACGAGACTAAACACCCCCTTCCCCAAACACACGCAAATCTCAATTGAATCCAACTTAAATCCAGCGGGGAAAGTGACAACCAAAGGGAAAAGCAATGAAAGCAAACCAAAAAGGCCGCGTCCGCACCTAGTCTAGTCTTGGGCGTCTTCTCACCAAAGACGGAGCTAAGTGCTGCCACTGGGCGTGGGAGGGAGCCCCAGGGCCTGAGGCCGGCACCCCTGAGACTCCGGGGCATGTACAGCCCCACTCATTATTACGTGAGAGTGTCACGGGGCGGCGAGCTTCACAGGCACTGGGCCTTCTTCACAGGTACCGGCCTTGCTTCATATCGCCAGCCGAGGGCCCCGCCTTGTGCAGCACTCTAGTGCCATCAACGACGACCGGAAACCAGGACGCCGCCGATGGGGTAGAGCGATCTCCAGCGGTTCCCCCGACGACCACGGGTCCTCCGCCAGGGGCAGGCCCTGAGGCACCTCCCCAGCGGAGGGCCTACCTCCTAAGAACGCCTTGCTCCGAACGCCGCGGTGGTGATGCCGGATCTTGGCCCCTCTCCTGCAGCCCCCGGCGCCCTCCTCCCGAGGGGTAGGAGATTGCGGGAGCGGGGCAGCTGCTTGCTGTGGCGACCTGCACCTCCTGCGATTCATGATTAACGAATGCCTGCTCCTGAGGAATTAGTGGTACCCGATAATCGTCGCCTTCAGCATGGCCGGTGGGGCCTTCACAGGGCTCTTCGAAGAGCTCAGCTTCTGTCGCCTCGTCCCCCCAGCCTGGGCTGAGGAGCGAGCCTTGTTGTCCTTCGTGCTGGTGCTCTTGATCCATCATGTGGGGCACGTATTCTTCTGGGGCCGTCATCCCGAAGACCGTGCCATAGTGCTCCGCATGTCATGTGGTTCTGCTTGGAGCACCAACCTGGGGGCGGTAGCGCGGCGGCCCACTGGGGTCGTGGGTCGCGACGAGTCCTTCTTCGCTGGTCGGGAGCGGAGGCAGCGCTGCCGCTGGCCCGATCTTGATAACCACTGGGCGTTGAGTAGCCTTGGGGCCCGCGACGCGTATGGAGCCCAGCGGCCGCCTGACCTGAGGTGGGAGCTGGGTGCAGAAGGGATGAGCCCCCGAGGCGGCAAAGCCCAGGAGCTCTGCCACCCGCTCTAGCAGTACGTCGCGGCCGCCTTCCAATAGCCAGCACTGCAGTAGCTCCCGGGCCACCGTGAGCGCGGCCCTCGAGTTCGCCTGCTCCCGGCGGGTGTACGGTGTCGTGGCCGCGGCGTGGTTGGAGGCCCTCGCTGCTGACCGCGCCTGCCGCGGCATGAGAGTTGTCGAAGCCTGTCCGCGTCGCCTGCGGCCCGCAGTGCCCTGCGGACTGCGAGCTGCCTGGGGCATGGGGTCACCCGAGGCGAGCGGCTCTGCGTGGGAGGGCCAAGCCGCCCAGGGACCGGGGTTGCCCGCCTGGTCGCCGGTCATGATGAGGACGATGCGACGGGACACGAAGTGGCAGGAGGTGGAACCCGGCGCACCCCTACCTGGCGCGCCAAATGTCGGATTTCGGGTTCTGGCAGACCCTTGAGGTTCGAACAATGGGGTGCGCGCGGAATCTCGCCTTCTACCTACCTGCACCCCGCCGCCTCGCTAGGATCTAAACTACGAAAGAAACAGCGCAAGAGACACAGGGTTTATACTAGTTCGGGCCACCATTGTGGTGTAATACCCTACTCTAGTTTGTGGTGTGGTGGATTGCCTCTTGGGCTGATGGTGATGAACAATACAAGGAAGACAGCCTCGCGAGGGTCTGTTCTTGGCTGGTGCGATGAACTGCTAGGGGGAGTTCAGTCGCCTCTCTCTATCTTTCCGCCGATTCCAGATCCCCCCCTACTATGGTGGCTAGCTCTACTTATATAGGCAGAGGCCCTGGGCCTGTTCCCAAATATTGAGCGGGAAGGGCGCCAGCAATTGGCCATTTTGAAGGGGAACATATGGTACACTTATTCTGACTAAAGTTGGTCCTCGTCTGTCAAAGGCTCTGGTGGTAACGCCGGCTTGGGCTCCACAATGACTTCCTTCTTGCCGTTGGACTGGTCTTGGTCTTGTTGCACCGAAATGGACGCCTTTGCTTGATGCTCTCGCCTGCGCTTGCTCCCTTTGCACCAAAGAGGAAAGGAGGACACTGCGCGGGCTGGCGCCCGCCTGGCACCCTTGGTCGTCATGGCTTGCGTCATGGGCACCTCGCGAGGTACCCCGCCTTGATCTCTCCGCCTCCTCGCGAGCCAGCCTGATGAGGCCGTGCCTGAGGAAGCTCCCTGTCGTCCGCCCCGCGAGGCTTGGCCCCTCGCGAGGGTCTTGAGCTCGTGTTGATGAAGATGGGCCGCGATGGGCCCCCCTTTGAGCCACGCCGCAGGCCGCAGGCAGCAGAGCAAGTCTGGGACCCCTGCCCTGCGAACACCAATACCCTCCCCTTCTTTGTTTGAGGTAAACCTAAATCAAAGTCCATAGATATATCCTGCCAAGGAACACTAGGTACAGGCAAAGGCATATATAAACCATGAGGATTGAGTCGTGACTTAGCTTTTTGACATGTAGTGCAGCGAGCAACAAAACGCTCAACATCCCATCTCATCTTTGGCCAAAAGAAATGTGTAGCAAGTATATCCTCCGTCTTCTTCACGCCAAAGTGTCCCATTAGTCCTCCTCCATGCGCCTCCTGCAACAACAAAAGAAGAACGGAGCTAGCTGGAATGCATAGCTTGTTAGCACGAAACACAAATCCATCATTAACGACGAACTTGTACCATGTTCTACCTTCTTTACAATTCTGCAATACATCTTTAAATTCAGCATCATGCACATATTGATCTTTGATGGTCTCCAAACCAAATATTTTGAAGTCAAGTTGTGAAAGCATAGTATAGCGACGAGACAAAGCATTAGCAATAACATTTTCTTTACCCTTCTTGTGTTTAATGACATAAGGGAAAGTCTCAATGAATTCCACCCATTTAGCATGTCTACGATTCAGTTTAGCTTGACTTTTAATATGTTTCAAAGATTCATGATCAGAATGTATAAAAAATTCTTTGGTCCATAAATAATGTTGCCATGTCTCTAAAGTCCGAACAAGAGCATATAATTCTTTATCATAAGTAGAATAGTTCAGACTGGGCCCACTCAATTTTTTAGAAAAGTATGCAACAGGTTTGCCATCTTGTAATAACACACCTCCTAATCCAATTCCACTAGCATCACATTCAAGCTCAAAAGTCTTATTAAAATCAGGAAGTTGGAGTAAAGGAGCATGTGTCAACTTATCTTTCAATACCGTGAAGGATTCTTCTTGTGCGGTACCCCAAACAAAAGGCACATCCTTCTTTGTAAGCTTGTTGAGAGGTGCAGCAATGGTGCTGAAATCTCTCACAAAACGCCTATAGAAACCAGCGAGGCCAAGGAAACTCCTCACTTGTGTCACCGTTTTGGGCTGCGGCCAACTCTCAATAGCTTCAATCTTGGCTTTATCAACTTCAATTCCCTGTGGAGTAACAATATAGCCAAGAAAAGATACTCGGTCGGTGCAAAAGGTGCACTTCCCAAGGTTACCAAACAAACGTGCATCACGTAGAACAATAAAAACAGCACGTAAATGTTCCAAATGTTCTTCCAAAGATTTGCTATAAATCAGTATATCCTCAAAATAGACTACCAAAAATTGTCCAATCAAAGCACGTAAAACTTCGTTCATTAGTCTCATGAAAGTACTAGGTGCATTAGTTAACCAAAAGGCATGACTAACCACTCATATAAACCAAACTTAGTTTAAATGCTATTTACCATTCATCTCCCAATTTCATACAAATTTGATGGTATCCACTACGCAAATCAACTTTGGAGAATATTGTAGAGCCACTCAATTCATCAAGCATATCATCTAGCCTAGGAATAGGATGAAGATAACGAATAGTAATATTATTAATGCCTCTACAATCAACACACATACGTGACGTACCATCCTTTTTAGGCACTAGTATAATAGGAACAACACAAGGACTAAGAGATTCGCGTATATAACCTTTGTCGAGCAACTCCTGTACTTGACGCATAATCTCCTTCGTCTCCTCTGGATTGTTACAGTATGGTGCACGGTTGGGTAGCGATGCACCGTGAATTAAGTCAATTTGATGCTCAATCCCTCGAATAGGTGGTAATCCCGGTGGCACATCTTGTGGAAAGACGTCAGCGAACTCCTGCAAAATGTTAGTGATAGCAGGGGGCAAAGAGGAAGGCACGTCCTCGAATGAAAATAATGCCTCTTTGCATACAAAAGCATAGCAAACAGATTTGCTAAAATCTAGCTCATCAATATCATATTTGGTTGCAAGTAAACATGCACTTTTCAATTTAATTTCAGAAGCAACACCAGATGGTTTATTATTAGGCTTCATTTGTTGCTCAAATTCTTTTGCCACAATCTGATTTTCACTCTTATTTTTCTCCTGTTTTGCTTTATTAGCTCTATGAATACCATCTTTCAAAATGGAATCAGGAGTCGTAGGAAGCTAAGTAATATTTATATCCTTATGAACAAGAGTATACTGATTGTTTATACCATGGTGTACGGAATTTTTATCAAATTGCCAAGGTCTACCAAGTAATAAGGAACATGCTTGCATAGGTACCACATCACAATCAACATAATCAGCATATGTTGAGATACTAAAATGCACCCGAACAGTATGTGTTACCTTAACCTTGCCGCTGTTGTTGAACCATTGGATGTAGTAAGGATGTGGATGTGGTCTTGTGGTGAGAGATAGCTTCTCCACCATCGCCATGCTAGCCAAGTTGTTGCAGCTCCCTCCATCTATGATGACGCGAATAGAACGTTCCTTCACAACTCCCTTTGTATGGAACAAATTATGCCTCTGATTTTGCTCAGTTTGTGTAACCTGCACACTCAAAACACGTTGAGCAACTAAACATTCATACCTGTCAGCATCTTCAGCAGCCATGTATTGCGTCTCATGATCAGAATCATCTCCACCGTGTTCTTCATGTGTAATAAGAGCCAAAGTCTCCTCATCATAGTCACTAGCGGACTCATACCCACCATCCTAAGTAGCAATCATCACACGCTGAGATTTGCATTCTCTCGCAAGATGTCCTCTTCCCTTACAACGACGACAAATAATATCACTTGTGTGCCTTATTGACGCCATGGAAGAAGAAGACCTCTGTGCAGGCCCGGCAGGTGTGCTTTTGGCAGATAGTGGTGGTTGTGCCTGCTTTCTTGTACCACACAGTTGGAGGTGGCACCTGAAGGAGGTGATGGTGCAGTGGAAGTAGATGATGCACGTGGTGTCCATGATGAAGGTCAACCTACAGAAAAGTTAGTTCGCGCCAATGCATGTCGATCCTGCACTTCACGTTCAGCTTTACAAGCAAGATGGAATAAACGAGTGATATTATTATAATCCTTATACTCTAGAATGGTCTAAATCCCTCTATTTAATCCACCCATAAAACGTGCAAGCATAGCTTCATTCTCCTCAACAATACAACATCTAATCAAGCCAGTTTGCAATTCATGATAATATTCTTCTACAGAATTTTTTCCTTGTCTTAAGCGCTGCAATTTTTGAAGTAATTCATGTTGATAATATGGTGGAACCCAACGAGTACGCATAGCAGTTTTCAAAGCAGCCCAAGTAGCTGGAACAGTATATAATCTACAATGTTCAGACCACCAAACACATGCAAAGCTAGTGAAAGCACAAACAGCGGCAGGAACACGTCTCTCCTCAGGATATTGTAAACATGTAAATCGTTGTTCAGTTTCTAACTCCCAAGTAAGATATATATCAGGAACATATCTACCCTCAAATGGTGGAATATTCAATTTCAGTTTAGGGAGATGGTCATGATCTCGTACCTGAGGGGGAGCCCTAACATTGCCATTATTTGCATGTGGACGACCTGGTGGTTGTGGTGCTGGTGATTGCACGTAGTTCTGATTTTGATCAACTTCATCCTCCTAATCTCCCAAATAATCATCCTCCTCCGCATCAGCAGCAGGAGCCACAGAAGTATCAATAGCAGCACCAACAGTTTGGCCAAGCGCAAGAGGGACACGGCTCGCTCGGCGGAGGGCTGTTTCGCGACGTGGAGGTAGTCGTCGTCGTTGTTGTTGTTATAGAGGTGTGTTAGGTGCAGCCGGTGGTGGTGTTGGAAGACGCGCAAGCAATTCATTAAACTTGTTATCGAGCTTTGTTTTGAACGTCTTCTCCATGCCTTCTATCTTCTCCATGGCCTCTTCAAATCTGTTTAGCACATCTTGCACCTGTCCACTCATCATTTGCTGAAATTTATCATGCAACTCCTTATTCGTCATGTTCTCCCAGTCAGTCTCGTCGGCTTGTGATCCTGGCATGGTTAGCAGCAATAGAAACACAAAAGAATATGATCCTACAGACTAATAACAAGAGGTGGTGGTGGGTGTCACAAATCCGTCAAGCAAATCTCAAATTCTTACTAGTTCTTACCTAGCAGCAGGCGGTGATCGGCAACCGTTGTAGTCAAAACTCTCAAAGCTTGGATAGAGCGATTACCAGGGAGAGTCAAACACACGACGTAGATGTATGTGGAGCTGGGAAGGCTTATAATATGGTAGAAAAAAGGGTCGGCAATAATCAATTCAGAGATGCAAAGTTGAATAAACGCTCAACGACGGTACTGTGCTGGTCCTAGGCTAGACTGTGCTAGAGACGCGAGCCTAGAACACCAACAAAATCACGGCACGGCACGTAAATAAGGGAGGAGCACACTCTGAATTTTTTTCTCTTTTTTTTCCTTTTTTTGCACTTTTTTCCCTCTTTTTTTGATAAAGTCTACATATGGTCTAAAAACTGCCTAGCCAGAATTTTCCAGACTTATTTTTTTTTAGCTTGGAACTATTTCTCTACTGCAGGTAGCACGGAAGTTGGGGAGTCCTTCACTGCCAAGACTCGGAGTATGGCATGATCTGGAAATCCAAAACAGAGTAACAAAATACTGGACTCGGAATAGGACTGGTGGCGGAGATGAAACTGGTGGAACTCGGACTAGTGGCGGAGATGAATCTGGTGGAACTCGGACTGGTGGCGGATATATGTTGCACGTGGACTCAGATTGGCGTGATGGCGGCGGATATGTGGTGGCGTATATGGACTCGGATTGGCGGTGAATATGTGGTGGTGGTATATGGCAGCGGTGACAAAGTTGGTGCGGTGGTGGTATATGGCAGCAAGGACGATGATGATGAGGTGGTGATATATGGCAGCGGCGACGTGACAACCTGTGAACAGAACTCGAAACTCTAAAGGACTAGACGCTAAGACCAGCAACTTGACACGACGATGCAACCGCAAATCCAACAAAGCAAATCTGAAAAAGATTATGCAAAGGCTCAGATTGGTTCGGATGGGATGAACTAACCCTAAATTTTTTTGGCTTTTTCGTGGACTATAGGTATGAAGAACAGACTCGATCTACACTACGAAAAACTGTAAAATCTCACCGAGCAACCTGGAAATCTGATACCACTTGATAGAGGCAAAGGTGTCCCGTCTTTCGATGAGATGGTGGCTATCGTTTAGGATGAAGTCGACTTTGACGATCCGACTACTGAACGTCTTGAGGGCGTCACGCCTTAGCAATCGCTAAACCAACTCCAAGAGGTTATTGACCATGCCGGAGCACGATCAACCTGACCACGAAGGTCTGTTTCCTGCAGGCAAACGAAGAACAAGCAAGAAAATAAGATTGCGATCTGGATATTGCGAATATAAGAGGAAAGCTTTATTGATCAAGGTGGGGTTCTGTGAGGCCTTGGTCTGGTCGTTGAACACAAACGAAGTGCGCGAAGTTGCAGCTTTGGCGAACTTTTAATCTAAGCAAAACCCAAAGTCTAAACGACGCCCTAAGGGCTGTATATATGGAGGAAGAGGGGGGAATTTCGTGGCCCTTGGAGGAGGGGTCCGAAACAGCCTATACTTAAGTATTTCGAAAATACATGGGCCTGGCCCAATAATAAGGTGACGCGGCACCTAGAATAGCCTCTAGACAAAATTTATGAAGTGGCATCTTGTATATATCGTCGAAGGCTTCATGCACTCCTTATAGTGGCTTCAAAGTCCTGAAATCATCACTTGTAACTCCGTTCTTGATCCCCTTGCGCATGCCATCAACTCCATGCGTGTTCTTGCTCCAATGTTCATCCTTCTCCAAGCTAGGCCCTTCATTTGTAAGCAAAACAAATGTATCCAATTTAGGCAGCATCATATTCTCATGAACATTAGAATCATTACCAAGAAACGAAAGTACCTGGTAATTTAATTGGCATGCACGAGCTCTAGTAATTGGTCCAGTATATGTAACAGTAGGGGCTGCGGGTGTAACAATGGTATTGACGTCCTCATGACACACTCATTTCTAGATGTCGGTGCACATTCTCTTTCATTGTATTATCCATGCTAGTTTATTTTCTTTTTCTTGCTTTCTTCTTGTGTGTTCGTTAAACTTTAAGAAAAACTAAAAAAAATTAGTGTAGCTTCTAGCTAGTTTACTTTTTTGCTGTAGTAGTAATAATTAAAAGGAAACCCAAAAAGATTTCCCGTTCTTATTTTTCTTGTTGGGAGCTTTCCCGTGTAAATAATTTTATTTCTTTTCTTTTCTTTGGGGGTCGATAGGAGAAGACCATAATTAAATTGTTGAAGTGGCTCTTATATGCATCATTGTTGATTTAACAAAGAGCCCATATTGCCTTGTCTTCTCCTGTTTATTGAATGCTCACAGATTCCAGCTTAGTCCAATACACGTGCACTCTTATTATTATTCACTTCGTTCGGTTGTGCAAGTGAAAGGCAATTATGATGATATATGATGGACTCACTGAGATGAGAAAAGCTGGTATGAAGTTGACCTCTCTTGTTTTTGTAAATATGATGAGTTCATCGTTCCTGATTCAGCCTATTATGAATAAACATGTTTGCAATGACAATTAGAGATCATAGCTGCTCGTGCCATGCTTGATTAGCTATGAGTTATAATGGTTTACCTTGCGTGCCAACATGCTATTAAAATGGTTGTGATGTGGTATCGTGGGGTGGTATCCTCCTTTGAATGATTTATGTGACTTGACTTGGCACATGTTCACACATGTAGTTGAAACAAATCAACATAGACTTCACGATATTTATGTTCATGGTGGATTATATCCTACTAATGCTTGTACTCAATGTTTATTAATTTTAAAGCATGTTCATGACTGTTGTCGCTCTCTAGTTGGTCGCTTCCCAGTCTTTTGCTAGCCTTTACTTGTACTAAGCGGGAATACTGCTTGTGCATCCAATCCCTTAAACCCCAAAGTTATTCCTTATGAGTCCACTATACCTTCCTATATGCGGTATCTACCTGTCGTTCCAAGTAAATTTGTATGTGCCAGACTCCAAACCTTCAAATGAATTTCCATTTTGTATGCTCGAATAGCTCAATCAACTAGGGATGTCCGTATCTTCCATGCTAGGCGGGTTATTCTCAAGAGGAGTGGACTCCGCTCCTCACTCACGAGAAAATGGCTGGTCACCGGGATGCCCAGTCCCATGCTTTATGCAATCTAAATCAAAATAATTGCAAACAAAACTCCCCCTGGGACTGTTGCTTGTTGGAGGCACTCGTTGTTTCGAGCAAGCCATGGATTGATGCTTGTTGGTGGAGGGGGAGTATAAACTTTACCATTCTGTTTGGGAACCGCCTATAATGTGTGTATCATGGAAGATATCGCCATCTCTTGGTTGTTATGTTGACAATGAAAGTATGCCGCTCAAAATATTATTTATCTCTATTTTAAAACCGAGCTCTGGCACCTCTACAAATCCCTGCTTCCGTCTGCGAAGGGCCTATCTATTTACTTTTATGTTGAGTCATCACCCTCTTATTAAAAAGCACTAGCTGGAGAGCGCTGCTGTCATTTGCATCCATTACTATTAATTTATATTGGGTATGACTATGATTGGATCTCTTTTACCATGAATTACAATGTCTAGTCAGTCCTTGATCTTTAAAGGTGCTCTGCATTTATGTTTTGCGGTCTCAGAAAGGGCTAGCGAGATACCATCTTGTTATATCATATCATGATTGTTTTGAGAAAGTGTTGTCATCTGAGATATATTATTATTGCTCGCTAGTTGATTATGCCATTGATATGAATAAACATGAGACCTAAGAGTTAGTCATAATCTTTCCTGAAAACTGGAATGCTGGCTTTACATATTTACAACAACAAGAGCAAACAGAGTTTGTAAAAGTTTTTCTTTATCACTTTCAGTTTATCAACTGAATTGCTTGAGGACAAGCAAAGGCTTAAGCTTGGGGGAGTTGATACGTCTCCGTCGTATCTACTTTTCCAAACACTTTTAACCTTGTTTTGGACTCTAACTTGCATGATTTGAATGGAACTAACCCGGACTGACGCTGTTTTCAGCAGACTTTCCACGGTGTTATTTATGTGCAGAAACAAAAGTTCTCGGAATGACCTGAAACTCCACGAAACATCTTTTCAGAAAATATCAAAAATACTGGAAGAAAAATCCACGTCAGGGGCCCCACACCCTGTCCACGAGGGTGGGGCCCGCCGCCTAACTCGTGGGCCCCCTGATGCTCCACCGACCTCAACTCCAACTCCATATATTCACTTTTGGGGAGAAAACAATCGAGGAAGAAGGATTCATCGCGTTTTACGATACGGAGCCGCCGCCAAGCCCTAAAACCTCTCGGGAGGGCTGATATGGAGTCCGTTCGAGGCTCCGGAGAGGGGGATTCGTCGCCGCCATCATCATAAACCATCCTCCGTCACCAATTTCATGATGCTCACCGCCGTGCGTGAGTAATTCCATCGTAGGCTTGCTGGACGGTGATGGGTTGGATGAGATCTATCATGTAATCGAGTTAGTTTTGTTAGGGTTTGATCCCTAATATCCACTATGTTCTGAGATTGATGTTGCTATGACTTTGCTATGTTTAATGCTTGTCACTAGG
The DNA here is from genome assembly GCA_021605205.1 of Aegilops longissima. Taxonomy (NCBI): domain Eukaryota; kingdom Viridiplantae; phylum Streptophyta; class Magnoliopsida; order Poales; family Poaceae; genus Aegilops; species Aegilops longissima. The sequence continues at coordinate 192,250,385 of CM038679.1, forward strand.
GCCCGATTGCCATGATTTCAGATCTGAACCTATTATGTTTTCATGAATATATGTGAGTTCTTGATCCTATCTTGCAAGTCTGTAGTCACCTACTATGTGTTATGATCCGGCAACCCTGAAGTGACAATAATCGGGACCACTCCCGGTGATGACCATAGTTTGAGGAGTTCATGTATTCACTATGTGTTAATGCTTTGTTCCGGTACTCTATTAAAAGGAGGCCTCAATATCCCTTAGTTTCCGCTAGGACCCCGCTGCCACGGGAGGGTAGGGCAAAAGATGTCATGCAAGTTGTTTTCCATAAGCACGTATGACTATATTCAGAATACATGCCTACATTACATTGATGAATTGGAGCTAGTTCTGTGTCACCCTATGTTATGATTGTTACATGATGAACCGCATCCGGCATAATTCTCCATCACCGATCCAATTCCTACGAGCTTTTCACATATTGTTCTCCGCTTATTTACTTTTCCGTTGCTATTGTTACACCAAAACACCAAAAATATTACTTTTGCTACCATTACCGTTACTTCCATATTACTTTGCTACTAAATACTTTGCTGCAGATACTAAGTTATCCAGGTGTGGTTGAATTGACAACTCAACTTCGAATACTTGAGAATATTCTTTTGCTCCCCTTGTGTCGAATCAATAAATTTGGGTTGAATACTCTACCCTCGACAACTGTTGCGATTCCCTATACTTGTGGGTTATCAGGTCATGGTGGAGTCGTTGGTGAGGTGGTTCTGCCTCTGTGAGTCCCGGCAGGCCGTGCTGGGAGCCTTGGTTGTCTTATTCTGTGGTGGCCTTGCCCCTTGCCGGGCTCGCCTGCCCGGCAAAGGAGGCCTTTCTCTTGGTGATATCTTGCTTCTCTGGCTTGGTCTTTGTCCCTCTAATCTACTTCTTGGTCCTTCGAATCTCTTGATCCCTTGTACTCCGACTCGGGCTGGTGCTTCAATATTGATCCCGTGCCTGTGCACAGTCAGGGAAACAAACCCAGTGTTTATTGCACCGACAGAAGCCCCTGGGCCTGCCCCAAATGCGCTGCCGAGCGTCATCGGGGCAGGGCCTAATAAGTGCACAGGTGGGGTTGCTGAAGAGGCTGGTCTCTTGAGGTCTTCTTTGCTTCTTCATTAGTCTTGGTTCTGGGCCAGTTTCCGGTTTCTCCGAGCGTCGCGTAAAGCCAATAGTGGTGGGGCCGCTCCAGTAATGGCTCGTGAATGACTTTAACGCACGGGGTAGAAACTGCCAATTCACTCTTCCCACCACGCCCCTATCCTTAGCCATGTATGCCGCATGCATCATGCGGGGTAGGTAACGAAGGCGCGTGGCATGGGAGAGCATCAAGGCGAGGGCCCGGTCTCTTGAATTGGTGGAGGAGGACAGTGGCTGCCCATAGAGGGAGTGTCTCCCCTCCCCGGTTCGCCTATAAAAGGAGGGGTGGAGGAGGGCAGAGTCACTCGTCCTCACATTCCTCCTCTTCTGTCTTCTCCTTCTACTGGTTATGTCGTAGGGAAGAGCCTGGGCTAGCCCCCGGGCTCTTGGTCGGGGCAAGCGCTGGGGCTGGAGATCGTTGGTAATCCCAGCACTGCCCTCCCGGAAGCCTTGGGGCTGATGTCAATGAGAGGCGCGCCTTCTTTGCCCGCCAAGGTGGGGAGCGGCGCGCCTGGAGCCCCCTGGTTGTCTTGGGCGCTCGCCGTCTTCCCGGGGAAGGTTCCACACTGGAGTCTTGGGCTTCTCGGGAGCAGCGGCCGTGAGGAGAAAGCGAGGGAAGACGGAGAAGGAAGGTGGCAGGGGGTCAGGTCGGATTACGATGGTGAGGATGCCTTCGCCTCCGACCGGTGACCTGCCGCCTCGTCTTCCCGCTCTTCCCCTCCCTCCCCGTCATCATCATCACCAGCCTCCTAGGGTGATAGCCGAGGAGGGATGTTCTCTTGGCGCATTCGCCTCCCCTCCAACAGTCTTCCGGCTGAGCTTTGGTGGATGACTCCACCGGCGCTCAAGCTGGGGCTTCTTGCTGGCTCTGGAGGTGGCGACCAGAGGATGCCGCCTCGTCCTCCGTGCTCCTCCTTCGTTGCCTCGCCACTCCCGGTCTTGTCAGGACGCGCCAAGCGTGTCTTGACGGTACCGGGGTGGGATCCTACTAGGGTGCTCCTTTTCTCATCTTTTCCTCCTTCCACCGCAGTGTCTGAAGGAGGGAAAATGAAAAGTGGGGATTACGTGGCCCTTATCTTTTTTCGATCTTAAATCTATAGGCACTTGACAAATTTTAATTCAAGTAATGTAATCCCTCGATTCCATGTTTGTGTTCTGTAATGCTTGTACTTGTATCAGCATGTTAATGAAAAAGATGAACCTTGCCAGGAATCCGCACATGTGTATGTCCATGCAGAGGTGAGATGCCTCTTTATTGAAATAAACGAATTTTCCCGGCAAGCTATCCTGCTGGCACCCTTTTTGTCTGCCGGAGAATCACATCTGGCGGGGAACACACAAAGGGACCAGGCCCTCGCCAACTTCATTTTACCAAAGGCCACTACAACCATCCTGTTCGAAGTAACGTTCGAGCCAGGGATGGGAGCACCTAAGTCTCAAAAGAGTGGCGAGGTTTTCTTATGCACAAGTTATAGCTTACATAACACTGACGGACAGGAGGTAGAACTTATCTGTTTGGCTTGCCGGGGATCAAAGTGCCGGGCAATCTTCTCAACTCCTTGTCGAAGCCAACTTCACAGCAGGAACCTGCAGCTTCATGCAGATGAGAATGAATGCTGGATGCAATCCTATCTATATGCATATGCAAATGCTCAAGAAATGCTTATGTAGTGATCTTGGAATGCTCATGCATGAAAGCAATCTTGGTCGGGGCCCCCCACAGCGCTTCTTTTTTTCTCTTGCACGGGGTCATCGCCCTGGCTTACAATGGGTTACATGCAGCTGAAGCAAGGCTTGTACAAATGGGTGGCTACCAGGCGGGGCCAGACAGCCATGCCTTACGAGTAGAACTTGCGGAGATGCTCAATATTCCATGAGTTTTGTAACTGAGTACCATCTCCGGTCTCCATACGGACTGCGCCGGGTCTGGTCACTCGTACTACCCGGTAAGGGCCTTCCCACTTTGGTGACAACTTGTTTGTACCCTTGGCGGACTGAACGCGCCTAATGACAAGGTCACCTTCCGCCAAACATCGGGCATGAATCCTGCGGCTATGATAGCGACGCAGGGCTTGCTGATAGCGTGCAGCACGCGTAGCAGCCCAGAGACGGTTCTCCACAAGTAGCACAACATCGTCACGCCGGTGTTGATCTTGCGCTACTTCATCGTAGGCAAGCACTCGAGGCGACCCGTAAATGAGTTCCGTGGGGATAACTGTTTCTGCCCTGCATACCAGGGAGAAGGGAGTCTGCCCGATAGCTCGGTTTGGTGTCGTTCTGAGGGACCAGAGAACTACCAGAAGCTCCTTGATCCACCGCCTGCCACGCTTCTACTGCGTATCAAAAGTTCTTGTCTTCAGTCCACGCATCACTTCACCGTTCGCCCTCCTAGCTTGTCCATTGCTCCGGGGTTGTGCCACAAAGGCAAATGAGATCTTGCATCCGAGGGCATGAACATATTACATGACGGCGCAACTCGTGAACTGGGTGCCGTTGTCGGTAATGATCCTTGTCGGAACTCCAAAACGACACACCAGCTCTTTCAAGAAATTGATAACTGACTGAGCAGTCACCTTTCTCACGGTAGTCATTCCCGGCCACTTTGTAAACTTGTCGATAGCAACGAAAAAGAATTCAAAGCCCCCGATTGCTCGGGGGAAGGGGCCAAAGATATTGAGCCTCCAGACCGAAAATGGCCATGATAGAGGGATTGTTTGAAGAGCTTAGGCAGGCAGGTGGGTTTTCTTGGAATGGAACTGGCAGGCTTTAGATTTTGTGACTAGCTCGATGATACGTCTCCAACGTATATATAATTTTTGATTGTTCCATGCTATATTATATTATGTTTCGGATGTTTAATGGGCTTTATTATACACTTTTATATTATTTTTGGGACTAACCTATTAACTGGAGGCCCAGCCCAAATTGCTGTTTTTTTGCCTATTTCAGTGTTTTATAGGAAAAGGATATCAAACGGAGTCCAAACGGAATGAAACCTTCGGGGACGTGATTTTCGGAACAAAGGTGATCCAGAGGACTTGGAGTCTACGTAAAGCAATCAACGAGGAAGGCACGAGGCAGGGGGCGCGCCCACCTCCCCCAGGCGCGCCCTCCACCCTCGTGGGCCCCTCGTTGCTCCACCAACGTACTTCTTCCTCCTATATATACCCATTTACCCTGGAAACATCAGAGACATAGCCAAAACCCTATTTCCACAGCCTCAACCTTCTGTACCCGTGAGATCCCATCTTGGGGCCTTTTCCAGCGCTCCGTCGGAGGGGGCATTGATCACGGAGGGCTTCTACATCAACACCATAGCCTCTCCGATGATGTGTGAGTAGTTTACCTCAGACCTTCGGCTCTATAGTTATTAGCTAGATGGCTTCTTCTCTCTCTTTGGATCTCAATACAAAGTTCTCCTCGATCTTCTTGGAGATCTATTTTCTATGTAATCTTCTTTTGCGTTGTGTTTGTCGAGATTCGATGAATTGTGGGTTTATGATCAACATTATCTATGAACAATATTTGAATCTCCTCTGAATTATTTTATGTATGATTGGTTATCTTTGCAAGTCTCTTCGAATTATCAGTTTGGTTTGGCCTACTAGATTGATCTTTCTTGCAATGGGAGAAGTGCTTAGCTTTGGGTTCAATCTTGTGGTGCTCGATCCCAGTGACAGAAAGGGACACGGCACGTATTGTATTGTTGCCATCGAGGATAAAAATATGGGGTTTATATCATATTGCATGAGTTTATCCCTCTACATCATGTCATCTTACTTAAAGCATTACTCTGTTCTTATGAACTTAATACTCTAGATGCATGCTGGATAGCGGTTGATGTGTGGAGTAACAGTAGTAGATGCAGAATCGTTTTGGTCTACTTGTCACGGACGTGACGCCCATATACATGATCATACCTAGATATTCTCATAACTATGCTCAATTCTATCAATTGCTCGACAGTAATTCGTTTACCCACCGTAATACTTATGCTCTTGAGAGAAGCCACTAGTGAAACCTATGGCCCCCGGGTCTATCTTCCATCATATTAATCTTGCAACACTTAGCTATTTCTATTGCCATTTATTTTACTTTGCATCTTTATTTACTCTTTATCATAAAAATACCAAAAATATTATCTTATCATATCTATCACATCCCACTCTCGTAAGTGACCGCGAAGGGATTGACAACCCCTTTATCGCGTTGGTTGCAAGGTTCTTATTTGTTTGTGTAGGTGCGTGGGACTCGAGCGTGGTCTCCTACTGGATTTATACCTTGGTTCTCAAAAACTGAGGGAAATACTTACGCTACTTTACTGCATCACCCTTTCCTCTTAAAGGGAAAACAAACCCAGTGCTCAAGAGGTAGCAAGAAGGATTTCTGGCGCCGTTGCCGGGGAGTCTACGCACAAGTAAAGACATACCAAGAACCCATCAAAAACTCTTATCCCTCGCATTACATTATTTTCCATTTGCCTCTTGTTTTCCTCTCCCCCACTTCACCTTTGCCGTTTTATTCGCCCTCTTCCATTCGTCCTTCTGTTTGCTCGTGTTACCATGTGCCTTCTATTTGCTTGCATCTTTGCTTGCTAAAAATCTATTGTTTATGAATCTGTCGGTGTACAAAAATAGGGGCACGCTTTTGTACCCCTTTACCTGTGCAAGGGCAGTCGGAGCCGCGCCCACGACCACACCAAGCAGAACAGGGGAGGTGAGCCAAAGTAAGACCGAAGCCCAAGACAATCAAAGCAACGCCAAGGCCAAGACCACAAAGAGCAGAGGGACGAAGCAGGTTCCCCCGGCAAGACCCTTGTTGGGCGGCCTCAGCGGCCCCGGCAAGACCCTTGTCGGGACAGCTCGCCCCACACCAACAGAGCGAGCCACCCTTGAGCCCACGACCCCTAGCGCCATCATCAACGTGGGGCCAGGGCTCGGGAAGGCACCTCTGTGCAGATCTTTGTGAAGACATATTCGAGACCAGATGAGGATTAGAAGACGACGATTCTCTGCAAGATCCCTGCTGAGGAAGGCCACCAGACCCCCGGCAAGATCCTTGCCGCGGACGACAGCACGCCACGGCAAGACCCTTGCCGGGCCACCCGGCAAGGCCCTCACCAAGGACGCCAGTGGGGCCACTGCCAAACCCGCGCCGGACAAACTTCCACCACCGTTCACGTGCAGCTGCCAGCCCAACCAGTTCGGCGGGCACCGGCGTGGCAACATGCAGCTCCCAGGCCAACTCATCGAGCGCCTGCGTGACATCATGCAGACCTTCATGAAGGCTCTGCCACCGCACCACCTCAGCAGCCTAGCTGCCTGGCACCATGCACCTCACTGGCCAGGGCGCGTGTCATGGCGAGGAGGAGCAGCGGCGGACGGGACGGGCCTCGCCCCGTCCCCAATAAAGCAAGGGGACACCTAAGCTATGCATTAAATGCGTCTTGTCGTGTAATACAAGCGATAAGCTTAGAGCACTGTACGCCTTTCCACCTCCTGTGTGTCACTGTGGCAGCCCCTTTCAACTATAAAAGGAGGCCCATGCATACTGGAGAAGGGGTCGGCTCTTTGGAACCACGCACTGACCACAACTAGTTCGAAAGCTCAAGAACTCTCAGAAATACATCCACCATAGTAGGACTAGGGTTTTACGCATCCTCGCGTCCCGAACCTGGGTAAACGATCCTTGTGCTGTCTACTAGCCCTGCTCTCCTCGCAATCCTGCGCCCCGGCAACCGTAGTAGGGATACTTGTGATCCCATAGGTGTCGTTCCACACTGGCATCTTTGGCGCGCCAGGTAGGGGACAATTGTGAGCATCTGGTCTAGTAGTTAGCCTAGCGGTTCTTCATCGCTTTCGGTTTCTGAGAAAGAAGGCGGCTGGAGGAACGACGCCGGCTCGGCAACAGAAAAGCTAAGTCATTCAGAGCCTTGGATTATTTTCTTTTACACTTGAGGTTATCGTCCTCGGAGATCTGGCCTATGTATGGGAAACCTGCATAAAGCCCCCCCACGATTGGCAACGCCTTTGTTCTGTTTCGAGTCCCCTCAACAGCTCAAAGCTACCGCGTCGAGAGTGGTGGGGTAGCCTTCCGCACCTGGCAACGCTCCTGACTCTGACTCGAGTCAAACTCGACAGTTCAGGCGGCCGCGCTAAGGGCGGTAAGGTGGTTTGCCCGGCAGCAAGAACCCCCGGCAGGCCAATGGGGATCCGTCCCCAAGACGCCGCCCTGGGATTACGTGCCGGCAAAGCCTACCCAGTTACGTAGGGCAGACATACAAGGAAAAATCAAACAGGAAAATAACATGCATGATACCAAAAGTGCTGCAGAGTTATATTACATCAAATTGTTGCTGCGGTTCTAACTAGAGATAGCAATTGTCTTGGTTGTGAACCTGCAGCGGCGTAAAGAATGGGATGCCTAATCCCGGCGCTGGCCCTCCACCCTCTGAATTCCACCGACTCAGCTGATGATGGGCTCGATGCGCTCCCTGAGCGGCGCAAGGTCGGTACCCTCCGGCAAGCTCTCCAGCGCGGAGTCGAAGTCGAGGTCGGGGTACCAGTGCGCCACCTTTGTGAGAAACTTGGTCATGGCTCCCTGGCAAAACCTCCGGGACTCGTCGGCCAGTGAGGCCGCCCGGTTGGCATGGAGGCGCTCCAGAGCGCCGATGACCTTTTCGAAGAACATGGTCAGGCTGCAATTGGCGCTCACGCTCCGCTCCGGGACGTACCTCACATCCGGCATCCCCATGATTCCAGCTGCGCGGCAGCTTGGTTGGCGACAGTGGCGAGGCGATAGAGCCAACGGTTCTTGCCCGCCACGTGATCCACGAAGTTGAGGCCCTCGTTCTCCCGCAACTGCTTCTCGGCCTCCAGCTCCTTGGCCAGGGTCCCCTCTCGGGTCTTGGCCTCTTCCAGCGCCTTCTCGAGACCCTCCAGCTTCAGCTTGAGGTCCTTGATGGAGTTGTTGGCCTCGGAGAGCTCCCCAGCCTTGCTGACGACCGCGCCCTACGCCTCTGTCAGGGCACTGTTGAGCGTGTCCTTCTCCTGGGACAGCTTCAGGGCCTGCTCCTTCAGCCCGTCGCACTCCGCCTCCAGCTCCTCCACCTTGCCGGCGTAGACCTAGGCTTGGGTATTGAGTGCCTCTTTGTGCCTCTACTCTAGCTCACTGGTCGGCTGCAAGACAAGCTTCTCCACCTCTTCTTCCTTGTCGCGAAGCATGGCGGCAAGCTTTCCCTCGTGCGCAGCAAGGTCCTCTTCCTGGGAGTTCAGCGCGGCCTCGTGCTGGGTCCGGGCGGCCTCGGCGGCCGCGACCAAGTTCCTCGCTGTCTCTTGAGCTTTCTCGACGTCGGCAAGCTTCATGGTGAGCTCCACGTCGTGCTTGGCCAGCTCGCCCTAAGCGGCCTTGAGCTCCTTGTGGGCCTCGTGGAACTAGTCTTGCGTCTCGGCAACGCGCTCCTGGAGGTCCGCCTCCGCCTTCTCCACCACCGCAGTCCTGTACTTGGCTTTGTCCAGACGGGCGTGGTGGAGCGCCTGGAGCTTCCGGAAGCTGGCGCCCATGGCGTGGAGGAGCCGATCTTCCTGCAAACCATCACCACCAACGATCGGCTCGTCGACTACTTTGAGCCTAGCAGCGGCAAGCACTTCGTCGTCGAACACCTCCCCCTCCACGGGTGTCCTGGTGCTCGACGCGCCTGGAAGCAGCAGAAGAGGAAGACTGGTCGCCAGCCACCTCCTCCTCCTCCTCAGTGGCGGTCCCGCCGGCCCATTCGGCAGGCCCCTTGCCGGCCTCCCCGGTAGGCCCCTTGCCGGCCTCCTCGGCAGCGCCCCTTGCGGCCTCCTCGGCAGCGATCTTCTCGATGTCTGCCTCTGCAGTCTTGGCGACGCCCTCGATGACGGTGTCCACGTCCTCTATGTTCATCGAGGAGGAATCTGGACGCCGAAAAAGTAGGTGAGGCAAGGCCAGGACCAAGGGCCAGAAGGAAAAAGAAGCAAGGATGAACGGCGAAACGATTTACCTGTGCCAGTACCCGGCTGGGAAACAGAAGCCCCCTCCCCGCCAACATTCGGTGTCGAGGCAAAGCCACCGGCGCCTAAGTCCTCCTCCTCCTATTCCATGTGCGTGGGCCCGGTGCCTGGCGCCCTCGCCGGGGACGCCCCTCGGGGCGGCATGGTTGACGGGGGTGGCATGTTGGGAGTAGACCACTGTGGCTAATCCTGCAGCTGCTCTCCTCCTGCATACCTGGCAAGGTCAGCGCCAAAAAGTGTCATGCCCCAAACACATGTCGACAGGGGGAAGAGTGATGAACTTACGCTGGGGGATCTGCCGGGGGCTGCTGTCCGGGCTGCTCAACACCACCAATGGCACCCCCGAAGTACCAACTGGGGGCTGGCCGCCCGCCGAGACCTTCGCCCTCTTCACCCTCTGGGCCAGCGTCTCCACATCCCTGCAAACATGAAGACAAGTTAAGATGAGTAACACAGATTGAGGAGGCAGAGATAACGGAAAAGAACCAGATACTTACTCGTCGTTCGCCTCCTCCTCTGTTGTCTTCCTCTTCCTCCTCGGGCTGAGTGATCCATAATCAAAAGTGACCCCTGTGTCGACTTCCGCCGGAGGAGGAGAAGGAGGTGGAGTCCGGGCACGCGTAGACGGAGAAGGGACGGCAGTCTTCTTCTTCACCGCGACCTTGACTGGCTTCTTCGCCGCCGCGGCCCTCGTGTGGCGCCCGGACCCCTCCAAGGTCACGTGTGACCGCGCAACCCTGCCAGGCCGGGCCGGCTCGCCGGAACTGGCCCGACACAGGGCTCGCCCTCCCCCCACAGCCAGTGTTGGGCCTGTGGTCTCGGCCTCCTCCTCCGACGACTCGCCGGTCACATCTTCGACCAGAGGAGCCTCGGTGCCGGCGCTGCTGGCTCCCCCGGCGGCGGCCGCCCACCGGGCGAGCTCCTCCTCCTCCACAGCCGCGCGGCCTTGTCCTCCACACCGCCGGTGCTTCCGGTCTCCTTGGCAAGTTGTGCCAACTTCGCCCTAGTGGCGATGTCGTCCAGCTCCGCCTGGGTGGTGTCCTGGACAAGCAGCCGCTCGACGTCGGCGTTGACATACCCCTCATGCAGGGTGTCAAAGAACTACTGCAATTTGGTGTCCTCCGGCTCCTTCCAGCTCGGGCCGGAGCCATGCGCATTGCAGTATGGCATCATGGCAATGATCTCGGACTGATGCGAGTTGTTGCACAATGGGACCACCCCAGCCGGCAGCTTGAACAGATACCCCTTGAGGACCTTGCCGGCCTTCGCAGCGGCCCTCATGACCTTGCCGGTCCACTCGACCTCGCCGTCACGGCCCACGTCGAGCTGGAAGATCCGCTGGCAGAAATGGGCGTGTCCCATCACTGTGAAGTTGTGGTCGAGGCCGGGGCGGAGCCGCATGATGTCGGCAGGGTTCGTGAAGAGCCAGGCTAGCCTCCCCTTGTTATGCAGAGGAGCGATCCGGCGATGGATGAAGTCCGCCCCGATCATCTGAAGGGTGAGCCAGGCCTGGGTAAGCCGGAGAATCCTGGTGGTGGCAACCGTGAGCATTCCGTCGTCGGCGTCAACGTTGCTCCAATCGCTTCCGCAAACTGGCGGCGCCCGGCGAACTCTGCAGAACGCCGGTGGGTCCTCCTCTTCGATCCAGCACCACCGGCCCCGCCATTCCTCCCACCTGTCCTTCGTGGCGCCATCCGAGTACGCTCCCTTGGATTTTGGGATCCAGGCGATGCAGCCCGAGATGGCACCTCCCGTCTGGATCCGAGGGAAGAAGTAATGGCGGAAGAGCGCCGTGTTGGGGTTCACCCCGGCAAAGCCTTCGCAGAGGTGCCTGAAAAGGGCCATGCACGCCACCACATTCGGAGTAAAATCCAGGAGGCGGAAGCCGAATGTGTGCATGATGTCGCTGAAGAAATCGGAGAAGGGAGGACAGAGCCCACAAGAAAAATAATCAACAAAGAAGGGGTACCGATTTGGGGCAGCCTCAGTGCAGTCGGCGGGAATGACACGCATGGCCGGATGCCCAATTCTCTCCCGTCTTCACTCCCGACAAGGGCCTGAAGGATTCCCGAAGCTCGAGCACGTCGACTGTCGAGGGGAAGAAGGCGAACTGTGTCCGCTGCTCCGCCAGCGCACTTTCCGGCGGCTCTGCGGCTCCGGCATCCTTAGCCACTCTCTTTCCCTTGGTGGATTTTGGCTCCATGACGGCTAGGGGAGGAGGGCAGGACCGAGGGCAGTGGGGGCACAACGGCGGCAAGCAGGAACAAAGCTTGAAGAAGAAGAGGGAGGCAGGCGGAGGTCTCCGAGATTGGGGTTGCGTGGAGGGTAAAAGGAACAGTGCGCCCGCGGTTATCCCTTTTTATGGGGAAGCCGCGAGGCGCGCTGCCCATTTACTGCGATGTGATGCATGCATGTGGAAACCGCCCCACGCATGCCGCCCACGTCACACACGCCCCTCCACGCCGTGCCGCGCGCGCGGGTCGTGGGAAGCGGAGCGCGCGAAGAGTCTTACCATGGTAAAAACTGCCCCACCTGCCCGCGCACCGTTTTGGGCTTGGCCCAACAACGTGTTGCGCATAGGTGTGGCCCAAGCCCGGGGGCTCTTATCGGTGTACAAAAATAGGGGTAAGCTTTTGTACAGGGGAGGTGAGCCAAGGTAAGACCGAAGCCCAAGACAATCAAAGCAACGCCAAGGCCAAGACCACAAAGACCAGGGACGAAGCAGGTTCCCCCGGCAAGACCCTTATTTGGCGGTTCAGCGACCCCGCAAGACCCTTGCGGGACAGCTTGTCTCCCCACCAACAGTGAGCGAGCCACCCTTGAGCCCATGGCCCCAGCGCCATCATCAACGTGGGGCCAGGGCTCGGGAAGGCACCTCTGTGGTGGCATGCAGATCTTTGTGAAGACATATTCGAGATCAGATGAGGATTAGAAGACGACGATTCTCGGCAAGATCCCTGCCGAGGAAGGCCAACAGAGATCCTTGCCGGTGACGACAGCACGCCACGGCAAGACCCTTGCCGGGCTACCCGGCAAGGCCCTCGCCAAGGACGCCAGCGGGGCCACTGCCAAACCCGCGTCGGACGAACTTCCACCACCGTTCACATGCAGCTGCCAGCCCAACCAGCTGGGCGGGCACCTGCGTGGCAACATGCAGCTCCCAGGCCAACTCATCGAGCGCATGCGTGGCGGCATGCAGACCTTTGTGAAGGCTCCACCACCGCGCCACCTCAGCTTCCTGGCTGCCTACGTGGCACCATGCACCTCACTGGCAAGGGCGCGTGTCAAGGCGATGAGGAGCGGCGACGGACGGGATGGGCCTCGCCCCGTCCCCAATAAAGCAAGGGACACCTAAGCTATGCATTAAATGCGTCTTGTCCTGTAATACAAGCGATAAACTCAGAGCACTGTACGCCTTTCCACCTCCTGTGTGTCACTGTGGCAGCCTCTTTCAACTATAAAAGGAGGCCCATGGCATACTGGAGAAGGGATCGGCTCTTTGGAACCACGCACTAACCACAGCTAGTTCGAAAGCTCAAGAAATCTCAGAAATACACCCACCAAAGCAGGACTATGGTTTTACGCATCCTCGCGGCCCGAAACTGGGTAAACGATCCTTGTGCTGTCTACTAGCCCTGCTCTCCTCGCAACCCTGCGCCCCGGCAACCGTAGTAGGGATTCTTGTGATCCCATAGGTGTCGTTCCACACCGACAGGATCCTCATCCACTTGCTAATCTCTTTAAGAGATCCAATTATGAGGAACCTATTACTAGTGAGTTTTATGCACTAGATTGCCTTTATGAGGATTTGCTTGAAATTCGTGAATCTGGAAATTGTGATGAAGTGTTGAAAGAAGAAACTTATGAAGTGATTCACGATAGCTCCTTAAATGAAAAGCATGATTGCAATGATACCATTATAAATTCTATTAGTGTCAATTGTGTTAATAATATGCAAAACCCTAAGCTTGGGGATGCTAGTTTTGCTATGTCTACTACTTGTTGCAATGATCATGATTGGGGTGATTCTTCTTTTGATCTTGAAAATTTATTTAAGCCCCATGATGAATATGAGATTGATAACATTGTTTGCAATAATATTGAAAGTGGGTTTGGAAGAGTGTCAACTTTAGATCCCACATATTTGGAGAATGTTCAATCTTATGAAGTTTTTTATAAAAGTGGGTTTGGAGAGGTCATGACCTTAGTTAATGTTAATCCCACTATTTTGGAAGAGTGTCAACTTTGCATGCATGTGGATCGTGTTGAAAATATTTTATGTGATAGCTATTTTGTTGAATTTTCTTATGATCCCACATGTAATTATTATGAGAGAGGAAAATATGGTCGTAGAAATTTTCATGTTACTAAATTACTTCTCGTTATGTTGAGATTGCTATTGTTTCTCTCTTCTTCCTTGCATATGCTAGTTTTTGCTTGTCTTGGTAATTTATTTGCCTATAAGATGCCTATGCATAGGAAGTATGTTAGACTTAGATGTGTTTGTCACATGTTTCATGATGCTCTCTTTGTGTTTCAATTATTATCTTTGATGTGAGCATCATTAAAATTATCAATGCCTAGCTAGGAGCGTTAAACGATAGCGCTTGTTGGGAGGCAACCCAATTTTATTTTATTTTATTGCTTTTTGCTTCTGTTTAGGAATAAATCATTGATCTAGCCTCTGGTTATTTTTTTTATGTTTAATTAGTGTTTTGCCAAGCTAAACCTATAGGTTCTTCTTGGATGATAGTTATTTGAAATTGCTGAAAATTCCAGAAACTTTCTGTTCACTAAAACAATTGTTAAAAATCACCAGAACGTGATAAAATATTGATTCCAATTGCAGTAGATCAATAAACAAATTTTCTAGGTCTTACTATTTGGGTAGAAATTTCTGAGTTCCAGAAGTTTTCGTTAGTTACAGATTACTACACACTGTTCGGTTTTTGACAGATTTTGTTTTTCGCGTGTTGTTTGCTTATTTTGATGAGCCTATGGCTAGTAAAATAGTTTATAAACCATAGAGAAGTTGGAATACAGTAGGTTTAACACCAATATAAATAAAGAATGAGTTCAATACAGTACCTTGAAGTGGTGTTTTGTTTTCTTTCGCTAACGGAGCTCATGAGATTTTCTGTTCAGTTTTGTGTTGTGAGGTTTTAAAGTTTTGGGTAAAGATTTGATGGATTATGGAACAAGGAGTGGCAAGAGCCTAAGCTTGGGGATGCCCATGGAACCCCAAGATAATCTAAGGACACCAAAAAGCCAAAGCTTGGGGATGCCCCAGAAGGCATCCCCTCCTTCGTCTTCGTCCATCGGTAACTTTACTTGGAGTTGTATTTTTATTCACCACATGATATGTGTTTTGCTTGGAGAGTCTTGTATGATTTGATTCTTTGCATTTTAGTTTACCACAATCATCGTTGCTGTACACACCTTTTGAGAGAGACACACATGATTCGTAATTTATTATAATACTCTATGTGCTTCACTTATATCTTTTGAGCTATACAGTTTTTGCTCTAGTGCTTCACTTATATCTTTTAGAGCACGGTGGTGGATTTGTTTTATAGAAACTATTGTTCTCTCATGCTTCACTTATATTATTTTGAGAGTACTACAAAAAAACATGGTAATTTTCTTTAATCATAAAAATTAGTCCTAATATAATAGGCATCCAAGATTAGTAAAAAAAATTCTTATGAGTGTGTTGAATACTATGAGAAGTTTGATGCTTGATAATTGTTTATATGAAGATGGTGATATTAGAGTTATGCTAGTTGAGTGGTTATGAATTTGAGAAATACTTGTGTTAAAGTTTGTGATTCCCGTAGCACGCACGTATGGGGAACCGTTATGTGATGAAGTCGGAGCATGATTTATTTATTGATTGTCTTCCTTATGAGTGGCGGTCGGGGACGAGCGATGGTCTTTTCCTACCAATCTATCCCCCTAGGAGCATGCGCGTAATACTTTGCTTTGATAACTTGTAGATTGTTGCAACAAGTATATGAGTTCTTTATGACTAATGTTGAGTCCAGGGATTATACGCACTCTTATCCTTGCACCATTGCTAGCCTCTATAATACCGCACACTTTTCGCCCGTATCATACACCCACCATATACCTTCCTCAAAACAGCCACCATACCTTCCTATCATGGCATTTCCATAGCCATTCCGAGATATATTGCCATGCAACTTACCATTGTTTCGTTTACTATGACATGCTTCATCATTGTCATAATTGCTTTGCCTGATCATGTAGTTGACATCGTATTTGTGGCAAAGCCACCGTTCATAATTCTTTCATACATGTCACTCTTTATTCATTGCATATCCCGGTACACCGCCGGAGGCATTCAAATAGAGTCATAATTTGTTCTAAGTATTGAGTTGTAATTCTTGAGTTGTAAGTGTATAAAGTGTGATGATCATCATTATTAGAGCATTGTCCCACGTGAGGAAAGGATGATGGAGATTATGATTCCCCCACAAGTCGGGATGAGACTCCGGACGAAAAAAAAGGAAAGGCCATAAAAAAAGAAGGCCCAAAAAAAGAGAGAAAAAGAGAGAAGGGACAATGCTACTATCCTTTTTCCACACTTGTGCTTCAAAGTAGCACCATGATCTTCATGATAGAGAGTCTCCTATGATATCACTTTCATATACTAGTGAGAAATTTACATTATAGTACTTGGCTTGTATATTCCAATGATGGGCTTCCTCAAAATGCCCTAGGTCTTCATGAGCAAGCGAGTTGGATGACAAACCCACTTAGTTTCTTTTGTTGAGCTTTCATATACTTATAGCTCTAGTGCATTCGTTGCATGGCAATCCCTACTCACTCACATTGCATCTATTAATGGGCATCTCCATAGCCCGTTGATACGCCTAGTTGATGTGAGACTATCTTCTCCTTTTTTTGTCTTCTCCACAACCACCATTCTATTCCACGTATAGTGCTATATCCATGGCTCACACTCATGTATTGCGTGAAGATTGAAAAAGTTTGAGAACACAAAAAGTATGAAACAATTGCTTGGCTTGCCATCGGGGTTGTGCATGACTTAAATATTTCGTGTGGTGAAGATAGAGCATAACCAGACTATATGATTTTGTAGGGATAACTTCCTTTGGCCATGTTATTTTGAGAAGACATAATTGCTTAGTTAGTATGCTTGAAGTATTATTATTTTTATGTCAATACTAAACTTTTGTCTTGAATCTTTCGGATCTGAATATTCATACCACAAATAAGAGAATTACATTGAAAATTATGCTAAGTAGCATTCCACATCAAATATTCTGTTTTTATCATTTACCTACTCAAGGACGAGCGGGAATTAAGCTTGGGGATGCTTGATACGTCTCCAACGTATCTATAATTTTTTATTGTTCCATGCTATATTATATTCTGTTTTGGATGTTTAATGGGCTTTATTATACACTTTTATATTATTTTTTGGACTAACCTATTAACTGGAGGCCCAACCCAAATTTCTGTTTTTTTTGCCTATTTCAGTGTTTCGAAGGAAAAGGATATCAAACGGAGTCCAAAAGGAATGAAACCTTCGGGAACGTGATTTTCGGAACAAACGTGATCCAGAGGACTTGGAGTCTACGTAAAGCATTCAACGTGATCCAGAGGTTGGGCTGCCAAACGGACTCCGAATGCGATGAAATTTGGCAGGCGGTCTACGTACAACACAACAACATCGCACGCCAACTTTCATCCCATTACGAGAGAATTTTCTCCCGCTCACGAAACAAGATCTGGGAGGTCCGACGAGTGCTTGTGATAGTGTCAGATACCAAAACGGACAACAGAGAAAAAGACGAACATGACCGGATGCAAGTTTTGAAAAACATGCAGATGAAATGCACATGATGACATGGAAAAATGCAACATGCAAGCGAATGACATGGCAACTGATAACTGGAAGACACCAGGCGCATCGGTCTCGGGGCGTTACACCGGCAATGAGGTGGCGCTTCAAGCAAGGAGTGAACATTTCAACTTGGAAAGGTTGGCGAAAACAGGGGAGATGTGGCTTTTGTTAAGGGGAGGGGGCAGGGAGGTAGATATTTCTGCGGAAGCCAAAATTTTTTAATCGCTTGAGCAAAAAAACTGGCACCAAAGTGTCATCAGACACGGTTCCTTATTCAGAACTATGTACGATATGTGAACATCACAAACGATTCAGATAGCTTAACCAGAGTGTGATGAGTTTGAACGTCAAAAATTTTGGTTCGAATTTCCCTGGTTACAGTGGTCATCCACGTCATTGCATAATTTGGGTACACAAAGGAGACTACAACACACCCACACTTCTTAATCGAGCAAGTTCAGCAATTAAACAGAGCTAGCTAACCTAAACATTACTCTAAGAAATTTAGTAGTGAGCACAAAGTAACATATATCATGTAATGACGAAGTCTAACTCTCTTCCTATGCATCGGCATGTCATAAAAGAATAATTCATGCACACATAGTAAAGGCCAATGCATAGTATAAACAGTTTCTTGCAATTTTATCGTGTGGGGAACATAGAGAGGTGGAGATATAGTTCCTCTCTCATAATAATTGCAAATAGGAGCAGCAAGCACATGCATATTATATCTATCAAAATCATCATGTGCAACGGTAAAATGCAACCCATCAATGTAATCCTTAATAAGTGCAAACTTCTCTAATTTAGTGTAGTTTGGAGAATTCAAAAAGATAATAGGACTATCATGTGTGGGTGCAATAGCAACAATTTCATGTTTAACATAAGGAACTATAGCAAGTTCATCTCCATAAGCATAATTCATATTAGCATCTTGGCCACAAGCATAGCAAGCATCATCAAAAAGGGATATTTCAAGAGACGGGATCATAACAATCATCATAGCAATCATCCTTCGGTAAGCACGAAGGGAAATTAAACAATGCATGAGTTGGAGGGTTACTCTCATTAGAAGGTGGGCACGGGTAGCTAATCCGCTCTTCCTCCTTATGTTCTTCGCTCTCCTCATCACCTTTTTCATCCAATGAGCTCACAGTTTCATCAATTTCTTCTTCCATAGACTCCAGCAAAAATATTAGTCTCTTCTTGGATAGCGGGGTAATCCTCAATATATGGTTCAACATAGGCATTAGAAGCATAATTATCATAGCAATATTTAAGTATGGCAAAATTTTCATATTTGTAAAGAGTAGCACCATACGTTTCAATCAAAGAAACAATTTCATAAGCACCCTTGAAAGCAACAAATTCTTCAATTTGTTGAATATCATAGTAACTATAAACACCCTTAGCATACGAATATAAGATTCCATTATCAATAAACTCACATTGGTAGGGGAGGTGTTTCTTAGGGTTTTCAGAACAACAAGTAACATCATACATATAACATAAATTCCAAGCATAACATTGCAAATTATGAATTTAACCCAATAAAATTTTCCCTTTTTCAGATATTCGGTGTCGCACATAACAAACATGCTCATCTAAAGATTTGCCCTTAAGTAAGCTAGTTGGGGTTTGAGCACGAGCACAAAGGGATCGAAGATGATCCAAGTAAAAAGCTTCAGGAGTGTGATAGATTTTGAGTGGTTCTTCAACCATTGGTTCAGTAGGTACAACTAATTTTTTTGGTATTTTGTGTTTCCTACCCATAACTAAAGATAGAAAACAACTAAGAACAGCAAATAAAAATTACTTAGTGATAAAGCAAACAAGCACACACGAGAATACTCACCCCACGCTATTGCTCACCGGCAACGGCGCTAGAAAAAGGTCTTGATAACCCACAAGTATAGGGGATCAATTGTAGCCTCTGTCGATAAGTAAGAGTGTCGAACCCAACGAGGAGCTAAAGGTAGAACAAATATTCCCTCAAGTTCTATCAACCACCGATACAACTCTACGCACACTTGACGTTCGCTTTACCGGAAACAAGTATAAAACTAGAAGTACTTTGTAGGTGTTTTTGGATAGGTTTGCAAGAAAATAAAGAGTGCGTAAATAAAAGCTAGGGGCTGTTTAGATGAAGACACAACTAAATTAGTTTTAGTAGAGAGCTTTTTGTTACGAGAAAGTTATTTGTTCCTAGGCAATCGATAACTAGACCGGTAATCATTATTGCAATTTTATTTGAGGGAGAGGCATAAGCTAACATACTTTCTCTACTTGGATCATATGCACTTATGATTGGAACTCTAGCAAGCATCCGCAACCGCTAAAGATCATTAAGCTAAAACTCAACCATAGCATTAAAGCATCAAGTCCCCTTTATCCCATACGCAAAAAACCTACTTACTCGGGTCTGTGCTTCTGTCACTCACGCCACCCACCATAAGCAAATCATGAACATATTGCAAACCCTACAGCGGGAATCCCTCACGCTTGCATGACACGGAGAGCACCATAGGACAGCACCAATAATAAAACATGCAACTCAAACCAATCTTGATCATCAAATAGCCCATAGGACATAACGGATCTACTCAAACATCATAGGATAGCCATACATCATTGGGAAATACTATATAGCGTTGAGCACCATGTTTAAGTAGAGATTATAGTGGGTAAGAGAGAGGTTACACCGCTGCATAGATGGGGGAAGAGTTGGTGATGATGGCGGTGAAGTTGTTGGTGAAGATTGCGGTGATGATGATGGCCCCGACGGTGTTCCGGCGCCACCGGCAGAGAAGGGGAGAGGGGACCCCTTCGTCTTCTTCTTCCTTGACCTCCTCCCTAGATGCGAGAAGGGTTTCCCCTCTGGTCCTTGGCCTCCATGGCATGGGAGGGGCGAGAGCCCCTCTGAGATTGGATCTATTTCTCTGTCTCTCTCTGTTTCTGCGTGCTGTTTTGCTGCCCTTACACCGTTTCGTATATATATGGAGATCCGTAACTCCGATTGGGCTGAAACCTTCGCCGTGATTTTTTTACCAAAAATTAGCTTTCTTGCGGCCGAAGAACGGCATCAACCGCCTTACGGGTGGCCCACGAGGGTCAGGGGAGTGCCCCCTGCCTCGTGGCCACCTCGGGCGCCGTCTTGCGTGGATTTTTCTGCCGGAATTTTCCAAATATGCCAAAAATAAGCTCCATACATTTTTATCCCATTTGGATTCCGTTTGATATGGATATTCTGCGGAAAATAAAACATGCAACAAACAGGAACTGGCACTGGGCACTGGATTAATATGTTAGTCCCAAAAATAGTATAAAAAGTTGACAAAAAGTATATGAAAGTTGAATGATATTGGCATGGAACAATAAAAAATTATAGATACGATGGAGAGGTATCAACCGTCGACCCTCTCCTCCGACAGGGCCAGGACAACCGAGTACAGCTCCCAGGTCAGTGCTAGCTGTGGAACCTGACCCTCAACGGGCAACGTGACCCACCCAGGGAAGTGCTGCCGGCAAAGCACACCGATGACCTGGTTGGGCCTACGGGAACCACGGGGGCATACCCAGCCCCTGCAGTATGACAAGGCCAACGCATTACTTATTAATTTGAAGGAACATGAAGGCAAAAGGTTAAAAAATAGTAAATGCACTTACTTCAACACTTTAGGCGCAATCAACCACCTATGGTCGGGGGTCGTCGGCACGGGCGGGAGCTTTGTACAGCCACGCTTGTGGACCTTCTTGCCCTTCTCAACCAGCTCGTCGTTGCTGTAGCTATCATCTGAAAAGGTGTCCTCGCTACCATCCTCCGAGCCACTAGCCTCCGGAGTCTCGTGGGCCGAAGACCCCGTGACCGGAGTCTTCTAGGACGAACATACCGTGACCGGAGTCTTCTGAGACAAACACTCTGTGACCGGACTCACATGGGGCGAAGGATCGGCGGCCCGAGTCTGGTCGGGGGAACGATCAACGACCGGAGGCTCATGGACCGGAGTCCGAGACAGGTCCACGTTAGACGGAGCCTCCTGTGGTCGGGTGAATCAGCTGAGGGAGGCGGCGAGGAAGGTGTAACATCCTTCCTACCTCTCCTGCTGCCACGTCCACCTCTAGCAGGCTTCTTCGTCCTGCCCCGACCTCACCCAGCCGAAGAAGAAGCGCCCGCCGCAGTTGTCTGCATACTGTCTAGCAGCGCTCTCCGGAGGGGCTGGGCTGGAATAATGGAACCACCCCTCGCAGTAGAGCTCGCAGGAGGATCGGGGCGCTCTGGACCCTTGTCCACCATCCTGTCAACACCTGCAATGAAGAAAAGTAAACAAAATTAGTACAACCTAAAAAATTTGGATACCTGACATGAACATAATAATATGTATATAATTTAAGTGTATCATAATAAAAATACACCCGATCAACACAAATATATATGGGGTCGGGGTGTGGTGTCGGGGTGTCGGGGGTCGGGGTGAGGGTGCCGTGCCGAGGTGTCGGGGTGTCGGGTGTCGGGTTGTGGGTCGGGGCGTCGTGCCGAGGTGTCGGGGTCGGGGTGTGGTGTCGGGGTGTCAGTTGGTCGGGGTGTGGTGTCAGGGTGTCGGGGGTCGGGGTCGGAATCGGGGTGTCGTGCCGAGGTGTCGGGGGTCGGGTCGGGGTCGGGGTCTCTTTTTTCCTTTTCTGCTTCTCTTCTTCTTCTTCTCCTCCTCTCTTCTTTCTTCTTCTTCTTTTTTCTTCTTCTTCTTCTTCTTCTTCTTCTTCTTCTTCTTCTTCTTCTTCTTCTTCTTCTTCTTCTTCTTCTTCTTCTTCTTCTTCTTCTTCTTCTTCGTCTTCTTCTTCTTCTTCTCCTCCTCCTCTTCTCTTTCTTCTTCTTCTTCTTCTTCTTCTTCTACTTCTTTTTCTTCTTCTTTCTCCTCCTCCTCCTCCTCTTCTTCTTCTTCTTCTCCTTCTCCTTTTTCCTCTTCTTAAACCTAGCATTGATTGACCTAAAACAAAACAGGAAAAAACTACTCCTAAACCCAACTATTCTTCTTCTCCTCCTCTTCTTCTAATTATTCTTAGTTTTTTTCATGACTAAACATAAACCTAAAACTAAACTAAACCTAAGATCAAACTAAAAGTAATCTAAACTAAACTAAACTAAGAACCAAACTAACAGTAATCTAAACTAAACTAAATCTAAAACAAAACTAAAAGTAATATAAACTAAAAAACACAAAAAACAAAAAAAAAGAGGAGAAGAGGGGTGCGGCCGGGGCTCACCTGCGGCAGGCCAGGCGCCCAGGCGGCGGGTTGCCCGGCGTGCGAGGGCGCTGGACGGGCGGAGGGGTGCCGTCTTGATGGTGGCGACCGGCAGCGAGGCTTGAGGCGGGGTGGTGGCGCCGGCGGGGGGCGCCAGGCGGTGATGGCGATGAGGTCACGAGGGCTCGGGCGGCGGGTGGTTCTCGTTGGGTTGGCCTGGCGGGGCGGCGCTGGCTGGCGGCGGAGGGAGCGCCGGGTGGTGGTGGCGACAGAGCGCGAGGGCTCGGGGGCGGGGTGGTGCTGCGGCGGGGTGGGGTGGTGGCAGCGTCCATGCGGCGGCGGTGTTCGACGGCGGCGTTGCGGGCGCGGGCGTGGTTGAGTTGGGGGGCGCGGGCGCGGTTGAGTTGGGAGAGAGGGGAGAGAGAGGGGGTGGGGCCGGAGAGTAAGAGAGCAAGCATTGGAGGGGCGAGACGGCCGTTAGCTGGGCCATTTCTTTGCCGTCCGCAGGCAGACGGCAAAGACCAGGCAGACGCCCAAGAAGCTGACCTAGCCACGCCATGCCCTGTGGGGCCCACCTGGCCCTTTGCTGTCTGCCTTCTAGCTCTTTGCTGTCAGCCAGCGGATGGCAAAGAAGAAGCGGGCGGGAAATAGACTTTTTGCCATCTGCCCATTCTTTGCTGTCCGCTTTGTGGAAGCGGATGGAAAAAGAGTTGGCAGACGGCAAATTACCAGATTCCAGTAGGGTCAGATCCTTTATTCATATTAATACCCCTCTGATTATGAACATGAATATGATTTGTGAGTAGTTACGTTTGTTCCTGAAGACATGTGAGAAGTCTTGCTATAAGTAGTCATGTGATTTTGGTATTCGTTTGATATTTTGATGAGATGTATTTTGTCTTTCCTCTAGTGGTGTTATGTGAACGTCGAGTACATGAAACTTCACCATTATTTGGGCCTAGAGGAAGGCACTGGGAAGTAATAAGTAGATGATGGGTTGCTAGAGTGACAAAATCTTAAACCCTAGTTTATGCGTTGCTTCGTAAGGGGCTGATTGGGATCCATATGTTTCATCCTATGGTTAGGTTTACCTTAATACTTGTTTTGTAGTTGCGGATGCTTGCAATAGGGGTTAATCACAAGTGGGATACTTGTCCAAGGAAGGTCAGTACCCAAGCACCGGTACACCCACATATCAAATTATCAAAGTAACGAACGCGAATCATATGAGCGTGATGAAAACTAGCTTGACGATAATTCCCATGTGTCCTCGGGATCGCTTTCCCTCATATAAGAGTTGGTCCAGGCTTGTCCTTTGCTACAAAAAGGATCGGGCCACCTTGCTGCACCTTGTTTACTTTTGTTACTTATTACCCGTTACAAATTACCTTATCACAAAACTATCTGTTACCAATAATTTCAGTGCTTGCAGAGAGTACCTTACTGAAAATTGCTTGTCATTTCCTTGTGCTCCTTGTTGGGTTCGACACTCTTACTTATCGAAAGGACTACGATGGACCACCTACACTTGTGGGTCATCAAGCCTATTTTCTGGCGCTGTTGCCGGGAGTGAAGTGCCTTTGGTGTCGGTGCAAAAACGACACCTATGGGATCACCGGGATCCCTTCTGCAGTTGGCAAGCACGGGGTTGTGGAAAGACCGGGTCTAGGAGCCAGCACAAAGATCGTTTACCCAGGTCCGGGCCGTGAGGATGCGTAATACCCTAGTATTGCTTGGTGTATATTTGAGTGTTCTTGAGCTCTTGAACTAGCTACGGTGTGTGCGTTGTCCAAAATATCCGAATCCCTCTCCAGTATGCCTCAGGCCTCTTTTTATAGACAAAAGGGGCTGCCACAGTGGCACACAGGAGCTGGAAAGGTATACAGTGGTTAAGTCTATCCTCTGGCACAGTCGGACAAACACATTTAATGCGCTACTGACATGCCCTTCTTTCTTTATCGGGGACAACAAGGAAGCTTGTTGTCACGCCCAATATGCGACCCTATCCAAAAGGAACTCGAAGGTCCCACCAAGGATAGACCCGCATATTGAAACGCTTTTGCAAGGTGGATATCATTACATCAACATTACATAATAGATGGGGATACATACATAAGGCACAAATGCCACCAGAATACATCAACATCATATACAAGAAATCAACATCCGACTACGGATGAAACATAAACAGAAACTCAAACGACATCCACCCTGCTGGCCCAGGCTGCCGACCTGGAACCTATCCCCTGAACGAAGAAGAAGCAGAAGCAGAACTCCAAAACAAGTAACATCGCTCTCGCGTCATGGTCATCGCAAACCTGTACCTGCAACTGGTGGTGTAGTAATCTGTGAGCCACGAGGACTCATCAATCCCATTACCATGGGTATCAAGACTAGCAAAGCTTAAAGGGAAAGGAAGGGTAAAGTGGTGAGGTTGCAGCAGCGACTAAGCATATATGGTGGCTAACATACGCAAATGAGAGCGAGAAGAGGAACAAGGGAACGGTCGTCAACTAGCAATGATCAAGAAGTGATCCTGAACTCCTACTTACGTCAAACATAACGCAGAAACCGTGTTCTCCTCTCGATCAACCCGAAAAGAGACACTCACGATTCGCTTTACGGTTGGTGTATTTTAGTAAAGATCAACTTCGGTTTTCTGCAACCGGACATTAACAAATTCCCATCTGCCACATAACCGCGTGCACGGCTTTCGAAAGTTCAAACCCTGCAGGGGTGTCCCAACTTAGCCCATGATAAGCTCTCGCGATCAACGAAGGATATTCCTTCTCCCCGGGAAGACCCGATCAGTCTCGGAATCCCGGCTACAAGACATTTCGACAGTAATAAAACAAGTCCAGCAAAGCCACCCGATGCGCCGACAATCCCGATAGGAGCTGCACATATCTCGTTCTCAGGGCAACACCGGATGAGATAGGCTACGAGTAAAACCAACCCTCAAGTTGCCCCAAGGTGGCCCCGCAGGCGGCTCGGTTCGGGCCAGCACTTAGAGAAGCACTGGTCCGGGGGGTGCTAAATAAAGATGACCCTTGGGTTAATTACTCCCAAGGGAAATATAGGTGGTGGTGAGGCAAATGTTAAAACCAATGTTGGGCCTTGCTGGAAAAGTCTTATTCAAAGCGAACTGTCAAGGGGTCCCATAAATCACCCGACCGCGTTAGGGACGCAAAAATCCGGGAACATAATACCGATATGACGGAAACTAGGGCGGCAAGAGTGGAACAAAACACCAGGCATAAGGCCGAGCCTTCCACCCTTTACCAAGTATATAGATGCATTAATTAAATAAGATATATTGTGATATCCCAACAAGTAAACATGTTCCAACAAGGAACAACATCTCCATGTTCCAACAAGGAACAAACTTCATCTTCACCTGCAACTAACAACACTATAAGAGGGGCTGAGCAAAGCGGTAACATAGCCAAACAACGGTTTGCTAGGAAGGGTGCCAAAGGTTAGAGGCTGACATGGCAATTTGGGATGGCTTGATAAACAGGTAATAGGTAGCGCAGCATAGCGATAGAACGAAGCAACTAGCATAGCAATGATAGTAGTGAGATCCAGGGTAGCGGTCATCTTGCCTGAAATCCCGCAAGGAAGAAGAACGAGTCCATGAAGAAGACGAACGGATGAAGCCGAACCAAGCGTAGACGAACGAATCCTCACGATCATAGCAAACAGGAACTAACAAGAAGAAGCACACAACATAGTAAACACACCACACATGAACATGACAAGATGCACAACAAACATGATGCATGACAAATCTAGATGAAGCTACTCATGGCAAGAGATGATGCAAACAAGAGCAACACATCAAGGCAAGTTTAAATGAGGCCGGGAACAACATATAACAATTCCGGTAAGTCCTCATATGCAATTTCGAAATTGGTCCAGATCTGAATAAATTTATGTTCAAGTTGTTAAACAGCAATTTAAAATGCACCACGATGATCTACACGAAATTCTAGTCAAGTTACATATAAAGTTCATTAGATTCGGAGCTACGGTCTAGAAGATATGAGCAAAACAAGTTAAACTTGGCATTGATGCAAAATGCATAAAAACATCAAGCAAACACCTCAAAACAAGGATTCAACATGATAATATGAAACTACATGCAAAATCAAGCAAGTTTCATATAGAGCACACTCAAAACGGAGCAACGGTTCAACCCATACACCCTATACAAGTCATGACAACAATCTGTCCATAACAGAGACTAGGCATATTGTAAGCACCAAAACAACATGCTACAGCATCTCAACATGAAAACAAAAGGCATGGGCATGATGTACAGGTAAAGCATTACAAAACATGAACACTGAGCTATCTCCAGAAACAACTAGAACATGCTCAAAATGACATGGCAAGATTGCAAGTAATAACAGTTTCAGACTTTAGCAGAAATAACATCAGGTTGCAATGTTTAGAGCTATGAAACAACATGTTACAGGAACTTATAATGGAAAACAAAGGCGTGGCATGAATCTACTAATTGCATAGAACAAAAGTCCTTTAGTGGCCATAATCCAAAAAGGATCAGAAAATATGATGGCACCCATGTAAACATAGCAAGTTATACTACAGATTTGAACATGGCAGGAACAACGACAAGTAGACATGTTGGTGAGCTTGAACTACTAACCACAGAGCAATACATGGCATGGCAAGGCAACCAACAGCAAGGAGACATGGCATAGAAGCTATACATGGAAAGAACAACATCGTAGCATGCTTGGATCAACCACAACAAACTTGGCAAAATTGAATAACATGTAAACAATCTGCCAGGAAACATTTTATAGCAAAAGTAGAGCTCGATTGACTCAAGCTATGGCACTCCATAATTGCAAACAAGGGAATGGATGGATAGAGCAAGACATGTTTAACAAAACATCCTTACTGAAGTATCTCAAAATATGCATGGATCTCTCGGTAGCATCAAGTTAACATGACATCAAAATATCAGCAAAACAGGGCTGAAAACAGCAACATCAAGACACCTAGTTTGCATGCTTGTGCTAGTCACCACATTGATCACAAAAATACATGGCAAGCACCCCTGGAAAGATGGCATGGCATATTACAAAACACATGTAGGACTCAAGTTCATAGGGTGCACACATCAATCATGGCAAAAATGACAAAAGTGCAAGTTCTGATAAAAAACAGAAACTAACATCACATATCACTCTTCCAACAGCATTTAGGGCATCAAGATGAGCTCAAATGAAAATGATGCAATGAGATGAAATGATCTACTCTTTGAGACGAACATTTTTACATATTATACGCGCAAAAAGGAGCTACGATAACAGAGTTACGATGCAATGAAAATGCAACAAAAATGCAACAATTTCGGGGACTTGGTGGAATTTATACCTCCGGGAAAAGTCAACCCGGGATGGAGATATCCAGGACGAGGGGATCCGGGACGAGGCAGAGGCGCGTTTGGTTGGGATCCCGGTGGATCTCGTCCCGATCCACCGGATCCCAACTCCGGCGAGGAGGAACTCCGGTGAGGCGACGGGAGGAGCGGACGGCGCCGGCGGGGCGGATCCGGCGAGCTCAGGGCGGGCGGCCGGGATCCGGGGCGGCAGGCGGCGGCGCCCGCGCCCGAGGCGCGGGTCGCCGCGGCGCGTGAGGCGCGGCAACCGGCGTAGGCGGGTGGGCGCCGCGAGGCTCGCCAGGCGACGGGAGGCGGCGAGGCGAGATGGCCGGAGGTGGAGGAGGCCTGGGCGGCGGCGACTCGGCGGGCGGCGGAGGCTGGCGGCGGGGAGGACTCGCGGGCGAAAGAGCAGGTCGGCGGCGGGCCGAGGATGGCCGGCGGCGGCGGCGGCGCCAGCCTTCGGCAGCAGCAGCGGCGGACGGGCATGGCTCATGGCCCTGGCAGCAGCAGGCCAGGGTTTGCCTACAGGCCCCGGCCGCCAGCGGCGGGGTGGACGGCGGCGCCACGTGCACACGCCAGAGTGGCTGGCTGGCGGCGGCGCGGGTGTCCAGCGGGACGGACATGTCCGGCCTGTGAGAGACGATTTTAGGGTTTCGGGATGGATTTGGAGTGCGATTTTGGAGGGGAAAGGTGTTTATATAGGTGGAGGGAGCTAGGAGAGTCCAAATGAGGTGCGGTTTTCGGCCACGCGATCGTGATCGAACGACCGAGAGCATGGAGGGGACTTAGGTGGGTTTTGGGCCACTTTGGAAGGGGTGTTGGGCTGCACACAAAAGAGGCTTTTGCGGTTACCCGGTTAACCGTTGGAGTACCAACGACCTCCAAATGATCCGAAACTTGACAGGCGGTCTACCGGTGCTATACCAAGGCCGCTTGACAAACCTCGGTCCATTCCGATACCGTTTAATACCCGCGCACGAAAAGATGCAAAAGGGGACGCCGGGAGACATAGGAGTGCCGGATTGCAAAACGGACAACGGGGAAAATGCTCGGATGCATGAGACGAACACGTATGCAAAATGAAATGCACATGATGACATGATATGAAATGCATATGATGACATGGCAAAGTGCAACACGCAAGCAAATGACATGGCAAAGACAGCGAATAACTGAATGACACCTGGCGCATCGAATCCGGGGCGTTACAACACTCCTCCACTAACAAGAGATCTCGTCCCGAGATCTTAGGACCGAGACGGAAGAGAAAAAGGGATGAGGTGAAACAAAAACTCAAGAGAAGCATCAAAGAATCGAGAGCACTCGAGAAGAAGAGAGGAACGACGAGAATGGCGAGAATCGAAAGCTCAAGGAATCAGAAAGACTATGAAACAACTCGTTCTAAACGGAGTTGCTAGAATGAGAAAAGAAACGAATAAGACTGAAAGATTTTTAGGTAGCACTCCAGCTAAAACATGGAGGAATAGAACTTGAACTTGAGAGGATGGAATGATACTTGATGAAGACATGACACAAAACCTCCGGAAAGAATTGAAAAAGTTGAATGAAAAGAACGGATAAGAATATGACAACTTGTGCCACGAGTGAAATAGAAAACAACCTTACAAGAAAAGATTAAATGGAGTTGTTGAGAAAATCAACAACGAAAGAATAAGCTTGATGTGGAATTATGGATAACATCTCAAAATTATGAGCTGATCGCCGACCACAAACGGGAATGATTGGATAGCTGAGAAGAACAAAGAAATGCAAAACTCCACTTCAAAAGAAAATGGAGATTTAGTTGCACTTCGAAAAGCAAGAAGGAAAGATACTTGAACTCCACGAACAAAATCTTGATGGGCTCTTGAAGAATGAATTAAATCATGAAGAACCACCATGAAGAACTCCGGTAACAAAAGGATGATGAGATAGAAATGAAGGAAGAAAGAATAAGATGAGCCTTGCGATGATTTAGATGGAGGTTCCGACGAAATGGCCGAGAAAATTTAAACTCCGGAAAAGAAAAGATGAAAACATTTGGAACTAGAATTTATTCATCACGAACAAACTCCGAAGAAAAAGATTAATCACTTGGATGAAATAAGAATAAGATTTATTGCATGCTTATCCTTCGTCAAATTAAATTGATGACAAGCAATGGATTTTGCATACTACTTATTCTTCTTGAAAAAGGATTGAGAAGGGATAGCACAAAACTTAAGAAAGTCTTCATGAATCACCGGTAGAATTGGAAAGAACGAATGAATTAATATGATAACAAAGGAAAAAGAATCTTGAACGAACCACCGTAAGAATTCAAAATGACTGATGAAAGAGAATGGATCATCGGGCAGAATTAGAGAAGCACGGAGATACTTGAGGGAATTTAGAGAAAAGAGATCGAAGAGATCGCGAACTGATTAACGAATGCTTGAACGCA
The DNA here is from genome assembly GCA_021605205.1 of Aegilops longissima. Classification (NCBI taxonomy): domain Eukaryota; kingdom Viridiplantae; phylum Streptophyta; class Magnoliopsida; order Poales; family Poaceae; genus Aegilops; species Aegilops longissima. Next base: position 192,280,567 of record CM038679.1, read on the forward strand.
GCACCGGAAGAATATTGAGACGAACGAAGGGGCACGGATATAGAATAATCGGAGAACGAATCTGAAAACTTAGAATGAAGAAATCTTCCGAAAAGATGGCCTCCGGATGATCGAGAGAGAAAGCAACTCCTGAAATGCTCCGGATGGATGAAAAGAATTGCACGACTGGAAACAATTAGATAGGATCACATCGAGCTAGCACCATGAATCTCTGGGGGAACGGACAAGATTTAAGAGAAACTCTACTTCGGTCTTCAAGGACGACGAGAAACAGCACCAAAATAACTGAGGTACTCCAGTAGAATGCAAAAGAGGAAGGGTTGCACCAACGATGACAAGAATTTGAAATCGATCTTGAAAAAGGCATCTGACTGATGAAATTCATTCTTACGTCACACTTTGAAAAGAATTGAGAATGGCTCCGGAATAATTAGAAGAGTCAGGTAAGATCCTGGGAAAAGACCTGTGGGTTAAGGCCCACTAAAAGAAAACACCGTTGGAAAGGGATGATGAACAGATAGATGATGCACCGGATCAATTGAGATATTAGAATGAGGTGACGACCTTGAATTAATTAGAACACCGATGAATCTCCTGAGATGACTTGAGCACTCCGGAAGGATAAACTGGTGAGAGGCGAACGAGCAAGGGGAAAAACACTTTAACCAAGGAAAAGAATATGATTAATCCCAAAAAACTTGAATTGAGTGCATCGGAAAAGAAATGAAGAATGACGAACGAGACTACAATTCACCGGTTGAAACAATTGAGAAAAGACTGAAGATACTCCGTACGAATGAAATTTATGGTCGGAAGAAACTCGAACTCCGGGAAGAAAAGGGTGGGAGGGCGGGAAAACCAAAGACAACTTTGAAGGGGAAAACCCGATGAATAACTTGAATAGAAAACACCGATTAAAATCATTGAGGAAAGAAAGCAACGTCTTCGCACGAGTAGGATGGATACTCGATTACGGGCTCCGGTTCCGAGAAGAAGAACAGGGAGGGCGGGTGGGAAAAACAAGGACAACTTCGGACAAGGAAAAACAACGACGTCGGGGAAAGAACTGAGGATTGAACTCAAAGATGAAGATGGTCGAGTCAACTTGACGAGAGATGCACCGGATAAAAAGAGATGAGAACCAACGATCGAAAAAACCAACTGCGTGATCCTAAAGAAAAAAATTGAACGGGAAGAGGAGTAATTCAAAACACCTACGTCAAGATTCCTGACCAGAGCGACGAAGGGGCAGAGGAGTAAAAAGAATTCCTACTCTCCGATATAACTAGACTCTGAAAACAGTTTTTCTAGACTCGACAACGGCCAAACTACACGATCAAACAAGGGGGCTCCTAGGGTCGGTCGAGGCTCTGATACCAACTTGTCACGCCCAATATGCGACCCTATCCAAAAGGAACTCAAGGTCCCACCAAGGATAGACCCGCATATTGAAACGCTTTTGCAAGGTGGATATCATTACATCAACATTACATAATAGATGAGGATACATACATAAGGCACAAATGCCACCAGAATACATCAACATCATATACAAGAAATCAACATCCGACTACGGATGAAACATAAACAGAAACTCAAACGACATCCACCCTGCTGGCCCAGGCTGCCGACCTGGAACCTATCCCCTGAACGAAGAAGAAGCAGAAGCAGAACTCCAAAACAAGTAACATCGCTCTCGCGTCATGGTCATCGCAAACCTGTACCTGCAACTGGTGGTGTAGTAATCTGTGAGCCACGAGGACTCAGCAATCCCATTACCATGGGTATCAAGACTAGCAAAGCTTAAAGGGAAAGGAAGGGTAAAGTGGTGAGGTTGCAGCAGCGACTAAGCATATATGGTGGCTAACATACGCAAATGAGAGCGAGAAGAGGAACGAAGGAACGGTCTCAACTAGCAATGATCAAGAAGTGATCCTGAACTCCTACTTACGTCAAACATAACGCAGAAACCGTGTTCTCCTCTCGATCAACCCCGAAAAGAGACACTCACGGTTACGCACACGGTTGGTGTATTTTAGTAAAGATCAACTTCGGGTTTTCTACAACCGGACATTAACAAATTCCCATCTGCCACATAACCGCATGGCACGGCTTTGAAAGTTCAAACCCTGCAGGGTGTCCCAACAAGCCCATGATAAGCTCTCGCGATCAACGAAGGATATTCCTTCTCCCCGGGAAGACCCGATCAGTCTCGGAATCCCGGCTACAAGACATTTCGACTGTAATAAAACAAGTCCAGCAAAGCCGCCCGATGCGCCGACAATCCCGATAGGAGCTGCACATATCTCGTTCTCAGGGCAACACCGGATGAGACAGGCTACGAGTAAAACCAACCCTCAAGTTGCCCCAAGGTGGCCCATGAGCGGCTCGATTCGGACCAACACTTAGAAAAGCACTGGTCCGGGGGCTAAATAAAGATGACCCTTGGGTTAATTACTCCCAAGGGAAATATAGGTGGTGGTGAGGCAAATGGTAAAACCAATGTTGGGCCTTCTTTGGAAAAGTCTTATTCAAAGCGAACTGTCAAGGGGTCCCATAAATCACCCGACCGCGTTAGGGACGCAAAATCCGGGAACATAATACCGATATGACGGAAACTAGGGTGGCAAGAGTGGAACAAAACAGCAGGCATAAGGCCGAGCCTTCCACCCTTTACCAAGTATATAGATGCATTAATTAAATAAGATATATTGTGATATCCCAACAAGTAAACATGTTCCAACAAGGAACAACATCTCCATGTTCCAACAAGGAACAAACTTCATCTTCACCTGCAACTAACAACGCTATAAGAGGGGCTGAGCAAAGCGGTAAGATAGCCAAACAACGGTTTGCTAGGAAGGGTGCAAAAGGTTAGAGGCTGACATGGCAATTTGGGATGGCTTGATAAACAGGTAATAGGTAGCGCAGCATAGCGATAGAACGAAGCAACTAGCATAGCAATGATAGTAGTGAGATCCAGGGTAGCGGTCATCTTGCCTGAAATCCCGCAAGGAAGAAGAACGAGTCCATGAAGAAGACGAACGGATGAATCCGAACGAAGCATAGACGAACGAATCCTCACGATCGCAACGAAACAGGAACTAACAAGAAGAAGCACACAACATAGTAAACACACCGCACATGAACATGACAAGATGCACAACAAACATGATGCATGACAAATCTAGATGAAGCTACTCATGGCAAGAGATGATGCAAACAAGAGCAACACATCAAGGCAAGTTTAAATGAGGCCGGGAACAACATATAACAATTCCGGTAAGTCCTCATATGCAATTTCGAAATTGGTCCAGATCTGAATAAATTTATGTTCAAGTTGTTAAACAGCAATTTAAAATGCACCACGATGATCTACACGAAATTCTAGTCAAGTTACATAAAAAGATCATTAGATTCGGAGCTACAGTCTAGAAGATATGAGCAAAACAAGTTAAACATGGCATTGATGCAAAATGCATAAAAACATCAAGCAAACACCTCAAAACAAGGATTCAACATGATAATATGAAACTACATGCAAAATCAAGCAAGTTTCATATAGAGCACACTCAAAACGGAGCAACGGTTCAACACATACACCCTATACAAGTCATGACAACAATCTGTCCATAACAGAGACTAGGCATATTGTAAGCACCAAAACAACATGCTACAGCATCTCAACATGAAAACAAAAGGCATGGGCATGATGTACAGGTAAAGCATTACAAAACATGAACACTGAGCTATCTCCAGAAACAATTAGAACATGCTCAAAATGACATGGCAAGATTGCAAGTAATAACAGTTTCCGACTTTAGCAGAAATAACATCAGGTTGCAATGTTTAGAGCTATGAAACAACATGTTACAGGAACTTATAATGGCAAACAAAGGCATGGCATGAGTCTACTAATTGCATAGAACAAAAGTCCTTTAGTGGCCATAAGCCAAAAAGGATCAGAAAATATGATGGCACCCATGTAAACATAGCAAGTTATACTACAGATTTGAACATGGCAGGAACAACGACAAGTAGACATGTTGGTGAACTTGAACCACTCACCACAGAGCAATACATGGCATGGCAAGGCAACCAACAGCAAGAAGACATGGCATAGAAGCTATACATGGCAAGAACAACATCATAGCATGCTTGTATCAACCACAACAAACTTGGCAAAATTGAATAACATGTAAACAATCTGCCAGGAAACATTTTATAGCAAAAGTAGAGCTCGATTGACTCAAGCTATGGCACTCCATAATTGCAAAAAAGGGCATGGATCGATAAAGCAAGACATTTTTAACAAAACATCCTTACTGAAGTATCTCAAAATATGCATGGATCTCTCGGTAGCATCAAGTTAACATGGCATCAAAATATCAGCAAAACAGGGCTGAAAACAGCAACATCAAGACACCTAGTTTGCATGCTTGTGCTAGTCACCACATTGATCACAAAAATACATGGCAAGCACCCCTAGAAAGATGGCATAGCATATTACAAAACACATGTAGGACTCAAGTTCATAGGGTGCACACATCAATCATGGCAAAAATGACAAAAGTGCAAGTTCTGATAAAAATCAGAAACTAACATCATATAGCACTCTTCCAACAGCATTTCGGGCATCAATATGAGCTCAAATGAAAATGATGAAATGAGATGAAATGATCTACTCTTCGAGACGAACATTTTGACATATTATACGCGCAAAACGAAGCTACGATGACAGAGTTACGATGCAATGAAAATGCAACAAAAATGCAACAATTTCGGGGACTTGGTGGAATTTATACCTCCGGGAAAAGTCAACCCGGGATGGAGATATCCGGGACGAGGCAGAGGCGCGTTTGGTTGGGATCCCGGTGGATCTCGTCCCGATCCACCGGATCCCAACGCCGGCGAGGAGGAACTCCGGCGAGGCGACGGGAGGAGCGGACGGGCGCCGGCGGGGCGGATCCGCGAGCTCATGCGGCAGCTGCCGGATCCCGGGCGGCCGGGCGCGGCGCGCGCCCGAGGCGAGGCGCGGGTCGCCCGGCGCGTGAGGCGCGGCAACCGGGCGAGGGCGGGCGCGAGGGCTCGCCCAGCGACGGGAGTCGAGGAGGCGAGATGGCAGGAGGTGGAGGAGGCACGGGCGGCGGCGACTCGACGCTGGGCGGCGGAGGCGCGCCGGCGGAGAAGAGGACTCGCCGGGCGAAGCAAGCGCGGCGGCCGGGCCGAGGATGGCCGGAGGCGGCGAAGCGGCGGCGGGCGCTGCCAGCCTTCAAGCGGCGCGGGCGGACGGGTTGCTCAGCGTAGCATGGGCAGGCGGTTGCCCGGCCTGCCTGGGCATGTGGCCTGGGCAGCGGGAGGACGGCGGCGCCACGTGGCACGCCCGAGTGGCTGCGGGCGGCGGCGCTGGGTGTCCGGGCGGACGGACATGTCCGGCGCGCGCGAGACGATTTTAGGGTTTCGGATGGATTTGACTGCGATTTTTAGGGAAAGGTGTTTATATAGGTGGAGGGAGCTAGGAGAGTCCAAATGAGGTGCGGTTTTCGGCCACGCGATCGTGATCGAACGACCGAGAGCATGGAGGGGACTTAGGTGGGTTTTGGGCCACTTTGGAAGGGGTGTTGGGCTGCACACAAAAGAGGCTTTTGCGGTTACCCGGTTAACCGTTGGAGTACCAACGACCTCCAAATGATCCGAAACTTGACAGGCGGTCTACCGGTGCTATACCAAGGCCGCTTGACAAATCTCGGTCCATTCCGATACCGTTTAACACCCGCGCACGAAAAGAGGCAAAAGGGTGCGCCGGGAGACATAGGAGTGCCGGATTGCAAAACAGACAACGGGGAAAATGCTCGGATGCATGAGACGAACATGTATGCAAAATGAAATGCACATGATGACATGATATGAAATGCATATGATGACATGGCAAAGTGCAACACGCAAGCAAATGACATGGCAAAGACAGCGAATAACTGAATGACACCTGGCGCATCGAATCCGGGGCGTTACACTTGTCCCAGCTGTCGCCGCCTCGCCTGGCTCCGACGCGCGTCTGAGCTGATGAGATGTTGTAGTGCCACGTTGGCTGGCTGCTGGGCCGGCGCGGTGGCAGAGTCTTCATGAAGATCTGCATGCCACCACGTGGGTGCTTGCTGAGTTGGCCTGGAAGCCGCACATCGCCACATAGGTGCTTGCCCAGCTGGTTGGGCTGGTAGCTGTATGGGAATGGCGGTGGAGTCTTGGCAAGCGTGGGCCTGGCTGTGGCCCCGCAGGTGTCCTCGGCAAGGGTCTTGCCGGGGCCCCAACAAGGGTCTGGTCTTGGCATCGCGGTCGTCCCCGGCAAGGATCTTGCCGGGGGTCTCGTGGATTACCTCGGCAAGGATCTTGCCGAGGATCGTCCTCTTATGGTCCTCATCTGATCTTGTCTGCTTATGATCTTCACAAAGATCTGCATGCCACCATGGAGGTGCCTCCTGAGCCTTGGTTCCAATGTGGTTGATGGTGTTGGAACCCTTGGGCTCAAGGGTGGCACGCTCTGCTGGCGTTGGGCAAGTTGCCCCGGCAAGGCTCTTGCCGGGGCTGCAGAGGCTGCCCCGGCAAAGGGTCTTGCCGGGGGAATCCACCTCGCCCTCTTGCTCTTTGTGTATCTAGTCTTGTCGTTGCTTTGCCCGTCTTGTGCCTTTGGCTTCCCTCCTCTGCCCTACTTAGTGTAGCCGCGGACGCGGTTCTGACGGCCCGTGCACAAGTAAAGGGGTATAAAAACGGCCCACACTTTTGGACACCGATAGGGGCCCCCGGGCCTAGGTCACACATAAGCGCAACGCGTTGTTGGGCTAGGCCCAGAACGGTGCACAGGTAGGCGGGGCAGAATTTTTCGCATTAACTCCTTCGCTCGCTGCGCTTCCCCACGACCGACGTTGAATGCGCAACATGGAAGGTCGTGCGTTACGTGGGGGTCATGCGTGGGGCGTTTCCTACCCTCATGCGTCACATCGCTGTAAATGGTAAAGAGGTGGCCCGCTTCTTCCCCATAAAAAGAGGAAAACGCAGGGGCGCGGCTCATTTGCTGAGTGGACTCGAGTTGTGGCCTTCAAGGTGCCCGTGCCCTACGATCACAGGGTGGAAAACGGTCGCCTCACTCGTCCCTCAATTTCTGCTTGCTCACCGCGTGTCCTCCATGCCTCGAAGATTGTAGGCGGCGGATGTGGGGGGCACGGCCTTAAATGACGAGGCGGGAAACCGGGTCGTCGCTGATTGGAGCAGCGGGTCGGTCTCGATTCCCTGCTCCCCTGATGGCCGGATTGGTTGAGTGGGGCGGCCGAGCCCCGACCCAGCCTTCTTATAAGAAGGGGAGGGGGATGGCACCCCTCAATCTTTCATCATCCATCTCCTTCCACCTTGTCTCCTTTCTTTCTTCTGCTATGGCGAGAGGGCGCGCCGACACTTCGACGGTGGCGACGAGGGTCTCCGCTCGACAGCGTGCCCCTCCTTCCCAAGAGCTCGTGGTGGCAGAACCGGCCATGAGAGGAAGGGGGAGGGGGCGAGGACGAGGTCGCCGTGGCGCTCGGGGAAGAGGAGGACGGGGCGGCGCACCGGCCTCGCCTCCGCGAGCGGTCCCTCCCCCAATGGAGGGCCACATCGGGGACCAGCCCTGCGAGTTCTTCAACAGGCTGCACCGGCCAGTGCACCATCGTCTTTGTCTCCCTGTTCCATTTTCTCGGGAGATGGATCTCGATCTGCCACAGACTCTGAGGTTGCATATGAGGGGCTGCGGGAATGGCGGCATGCGGGTTGATGTTGACTTTCCCGCCCCTCACTTCATGTATCTTTGTCGCGGATGGAAGACCTTCGCTCGTGTCCATAGCCTGACGGAGGGGCTTGTTCTCTCCTTAAAATTAATGGAGAATGGCCTGCTCTCTGTCAAGGTCTTTGGGGACTTTGGAACTCGCCTAAAGTGTTGCGTGGAGAGCTCCTCCGATGACGAAGACTCCTCCTCAAATGGGAGTGACGAGGAGGACAGCGACAGCGACGACGATGGCGTCGAGCGGGGGGGACGCCGACTCCGACTGACCGCATCGCCCCTCCATTGGCCACACGCGCTGCCGAGGGCCTTCCTCGTCAATCTCTCCATCGACGCGTTCCCCATCGCCTCCTTTTTGCTTTCACCTGCCGCACCTGGGAGGAAAGGGGCAAGAACGGGGATCACTGGGCACTTATCTTTTTTAATTTGTAAGCCTACGGGCCTTAATAGAGTTTAGACCTTGTAATCCCCTTGCTCGTGTATACATTCCGTATGAAATGTACTTGTTAACAACGTATGAATGAAAAGAAGGGTGTTTGCCGGGTTTCTTTTGTACGAGGGCGGGGGCCACACCAAGGAACGAGTCCTCATTATCTTAAGATAAACATTGTAACCTGGCAACAGTCCTTGCCGTCCTCCTGCTCTATAGCTTGATTACACTCACGCCCATGGCAAAGGTAGGGGCAAAGCAGGATTGGGCCCTTCGCCCGTTCCCCTCCCACCGCGCTACGACCAAGTCCCGACCCAAAGTAAGGTTTTTTGGACATGGGAAAGAGGGAGCATGATGGTACAAGAGTGAGCGAAGTCTTGTACATTCAAGTTTCATACGGAAGTAGGGAGTGGGGAATGAAAAAATTATCTAATGTTGTAGCCCCCGGCACTCTTGGTTTGCCGCGGTCGGACCTTTGGATCCGCAGCCCCCGGCAACCTTGGCTTGCCGGTGTCAGGGCGCCGGCCTGTTCTCTTTCCTCCAAACAGCTCAGCAGAAATGTCCATGCACCCTGTGAACCTAAAAGGGATGGGAAGGAACAGAGAGATGCACACTCGACCTCTATGCTAGGGGTTAGTTGCCGCTAAGCACTATCAACCCTAACCGAGGGAGAGACTCAACCTAGCATGCATGCTAAAACTTAGTGCGCCAGCGCTTCATTTAGTTATGCTCAGGGTCTGCGCCTAGCTTTGTACAAAGGGTTACATGCCTCGCCGGCAAGTCTTGTACAAAAGGTGGTCTGCCGGGGAGCCCGACAACCACGCCTTATGGGTAAAACTTGCAAAGATGTTTGATGTTCCAGGAGTTGCTCACTGGAATAGCATCTTCGGTCTCCAGGCGGACTGCTGCGGGCCTGGTGACTCGTATTACCCAATAAGGGCCTTCCCACTTTGGCGTCAACTTGTTGGAAATCTTGGCCGATTGAAAGCGCCGAAGAACAAGGTCGCCTTCCTCAAAGCTTCAGGCATGAACCTTGCGACTATGGTAGCAGCGCCAGGCTTGCTGGTAGCGCGCTGTTCTCACAGCCGCCCGAAGACGATCTTCCTCGAGGAGTGTTGCATTATCTTGCCACAATTGCTCTTGCTCAAACTCATCATAAGTGAGCACTCGGGGTGACCCATACGCGAGTTCCATGGGGAGAACTGCTTCTGCCCTGTAAACAAGGGAGAAAGGTGTCTCGCCGGTGGCTCGATTTGGTGTCGTTCTGGTTGACCAAAGAACCACCGGCAATTCATCAATCTAGCATCATCCGCACCTGCGTAGCCTGTCAAAAGTCCCTGTCTGGAGGCCTCGCAATACTTCAGCATTTGCCCTCTCAGCCCGACCATTGCTTCTTGGATGTGCAACAGAAGCAAAACAGACCTTACTGCTGAGGTCCTGGATGTACTGCATGAAGACGCGGCTCGTGAACTGCGTGCCGTTGTCGGTGATGACTCTATTTGGCAGACCAAAACGGCAGACTAGCCCCTTGAAGAATTTGATGGCTGATTATGTTGTCACCTTTCTCACTGCCTCCACCTCCGGCCACTTTGTGAACTTGTCGATTGCAATGTACAAGTACTCAAAGCCCCCGACAGCACGGGGAAAGGGGCCCAGTATGTGGAGCCCCCAGACCAAGAATGGCCAGGAAAGAGGTATTGTTTGGAGAGCTTGAGCTGGTTGATGAAGCTTCTTTGAATGGAACTCGCACGCTTCACACTTGGTTACTAGTGCCGTTGCATCCTGGAGGGTTGTGGGCCAGAAGAAACCTTGCCGGAATGCCTTGCCGGCAAGGGCCCTCGACCCTATGTGGGAGCCACATATGCCTCCGTGTATCTCTGCCAACCGCTCTAGTCCTTCCTCCCGGGGAATGCACTTCAATTTCACACCGTTTGGTCTTTTTTCATGTAACGCCGTCGATTTAACCGATACATGGCGATCGACGGCAACTTTCTCCGCTTCTTCCTGCTCCTCAGGGAGTTCCCCTGTTTGGAGGAATCAGACGGTATGCTGTGCCCATGCCGGAGCCTGGTGCTCGACGGCAAGGACCAAAGGCATTTCCTCTGCCATGGGAGCGGCTGTCTCTACGGCTAGGGCTTGACGCACCGCAAGAGTCTGTTTCCCCATGGCAGGCCCAGTGTCCACGGCAACATCCTTGCCGGCGGCTCCTGGGAGCTCGGTGGGAAAGTACTTGCCAGGGCCTGATTTCCTCCGCTTGTTCTGCTCTGTCGATGGTTCAACGGATGGTTGAGTTAACCGAAGCACAAAAGTACCTGGTTCCACAGGTAGTTTGAGGGCAGCGCATTTGGACAGGTAGTCGGCGATGTCGTTCTCCACTCGGGGAACATGCTCCTCTTGTATACCATCAAAACGCAACTCCAGCTTCCTCACCTCATCCACGTAGGCCTCCGTTAATGGGCTTTGATAATCTTTGTTAACTTGCTTGACGACAAGCTGTGAATCACCCCTGACGATGAGCTTCTTGATTCCGAGGTCTGCCACGACCCTGACACCGGCAAGCAACCCCTCGTATTCAGCAGTGTTATTCGTTGACATCTCCCGGGGAAAGTGCATCTGGACTACATACTTGAGGTGCTCTCCGGTGGGTGCAACGAGCAGCACACCAGCATCGGCGCCTTGCAGCGAGAAAGCCCCGTCAAAGTACATAATCCTTTTGTGACTTGTTTCCTTGCCGGGGAGAGTGGTCTCCTGGATTTCTTCATTAGGTGTTGAGGTCCATTCTGCAATGAACTCCGCCAAGACTCTACTCTGGATTGTCGAAGTACTTTCAAACTTCAAACCAAAGCTCGACAGTTCCAAGGCCCATTCCACAATCCTCCCGGTTGCGTCTAGGTTATGCAATATTCGTTGCAATGGGAGGCGGGTGACGACGGTGATTTTGTGTGCTTGGAAGTAATGACGCAGCTTCCTTGAGGCCATAAGGAGGCCGAAGAGCAATTTCTGCATGTCGGAGTACCTTGATCTAGCCCCCTACAAGAGGGAGCTGACAAAGTAAACCAAGTGCTGCATCATCTTCTTCTTTTGCACCACTTCATTTGGTTGCACAGGCCATGTCCCACCGGTGTCAGACTCAGCCGGGGGCCTTGCCTTGCCGACACCATGCCCTGCCGGGGGGAGCTCTGGCTCGTTATCCGCTAGTCCTACCGTTGCCACTGCCTCTTCGTCGACCTCCCTCTGCGCCACTAGCGCGGTGCTGACCACTTGGTTTGTTGCCGCTAGATACAGCAGCAACGACTCTTGTGGTTTAGGCGCAACCAGTATCAGTGTAGAGGAGAGGTATTTCTTCAAATCCTGTTGTGCTGCTTCGGCCTCTGCGGTCCATTCCATTGGGCCCACCTTATTCAAGATTTTGAAAAAGGGAAGGGCATGCTCAGCGGACTTGGAGATGAACCTGCTCATGCCGGCAAAGCAGCCAGTGAGCCAACGCACATCCTTGATCTGCCTAGGCGCCTCAGTTTGCTCAATGGCCTTGATCTTATATGGATTCTCCTCGATCCCATGCTGTGACACGAAGAACCCGAGAAGTTTGCCGGATGGAACACCACAGACACACTTCTCAGGGTTCGGCTTGAGGTTGATCTTGCGCAAATTTGCAAACATCTCTTCTAAATCTTGTACGAGTGTTGCCCTGTCCTTGGTTTTGACCACTATGTCATCCATATAAGCTTCCATATTTCTATGTAGCTGGGACTCAAAACCAATTTGGATTGCTCTTGCAAACGTTGAGCCAACACTCTTCAACCCGAAAGGCATTCGTAAAAAAAATACGTACCACATGGGGTGATGAATAATGTCTTCTCTTCATCTTCTCTCGTCATGAAGATCTAGTGGTATCCTGAGTAGGTGTCAAGGAATGATAACAGGACGCACCCGACCGTGGAGTCAACAATATGGTCAATGCACGGCAACGGGAAAGGGTCCTTTGGACAAGCCATATTGATATCTGTGTAATCAATACACAACCTCCACTTCCCATTTGCCTTGCGCACCACCACCGGATTGGCCAACCACGTCGGATGAAGTAGTCCCCTCACCAAGCCTACCGCTTCTAACTTCCTGATCTCCTCTGTGATGAACTCCTCCCGTTCCAAAGCTTGCTTCCCGACCTTCTGCTTGACGGGTCGCGCATGAGGATAGACAGCAAGATGGTGCTCAATCACCTCCTTGGGAACACCGGGGATGTCAAATGCTTGCCATGCAAACACATCGACATTCGCCCGCAGGAAGGTGACGAGCACGCCTTCCTATTTGCTGTCAAGGGAGGAGCTTATGGTGAAAGCCCCTCCCGTGCCATCCTCCTTGATGGACACCTTCTTGGTCTCTGGTGGTGTAGCTCTGGTTTCTTGCTCTTGCCGGTGGAGCTCTCTGGCACGTCCTCGACAGGAGCACAGCACTTCGAAGAGGTGCGCTTGCCGGAGTGGGTGCGAGAGGTCTTGCCGGTCTTCTTACCTCCCGGGGCTTCGGCGGCAGGAGCAAGTGCCTTGGCGGCAGTCGCTGCAATTGCCTCCCGGTAGAGTTGGTCAGCGCAGATCAGCACATCCTTCTTGTTGGAGGGGACGGTGATGATGGTCATCGGCCTAGGCATCTTCAACGTGTTGTAGGTGTAATGTGACGCCGCCATGAACTTGGCTAGTGCTGGGCGGCTGAGGATCCCGTTATAGGGCAAGGGGATCTCGGCTACATCAAAAACAATCCTCTCTATCCTATAGTTCAACTCGCCTCCAAACTTCACGGGCAGCGTGACCTTACTCTTCGGCTGACTCCTTCCCGGGTTGACCCCTTGAAATGAGCCCGTCTCTTCGAGGTCTCCATCAGGAATGTGCAGCCTTTTGATCACAACAGGCGAGAACAAGTTCAGACCGGCCCCGCCGTCAACTAGCATTTTTTTCACCTTGAGGTTGTGTATTGTTGGCGAAACCAACAACGGCAAACACCCGACTGCAATTGTGCGATCAGGGTGGTCCTCGGTGTCAAAAATGATAGGCGTGCTGGACCACTTCAATGGCTTTTGAGCATCGAATGATGGTTCCGCTGCTATGATCTCACGCGTCCATTGCTTGAGATGGCGGTGAGAGCTGTGCAGCGAGGCGCTACCGTCAACACACATGGCCTCCATAGCTTTCTGGAACTCATGCTCGCCGGACTCGTCGTCCTCGTCATGACCGTCGTCTTCCTGCATTTTGTCGCGGCCCCAAGCGGGCCTATCTTGCTTGTTATCCTTGCCGCCGCGACCTCTTTGGCCGCCATGCTTCTTGCCAGATCCTTCGGCACCATCCTGACCCTTCTCCTTGTCCCACCTCTCATGCTCATCTTTTTGCTTCTAAGCAAGCAGCTCAACTTTTCGGAAGTTCTAGAGGTCGTGGCCCTTGGCGTGGTGGATCTTGCAGTACTGCTTGTCGGAGCCTCCTGGCTTGTCGGCAGCCGCCAAGGCCCGGCAAGCGACGCACCCGGCAATTTCCTTGCCGGGGTCGTCTTCCTTGGCCTTCTTGGCAGCGCCAGTGTCCTCGGATCCCTCGACGGCAAGCACGGTCTTGCCCTTGCGCTTCCTGTTGCGGTGCCGGCCCTTCTTCGTCGGGGCGGCTGTGTCTTTGTCTGTGGAGTCGGTTTCCGCACCGGCGTCCTCGCCGGGGTACTTCCTCCGCTCTTCAGCTCGAGCGCACCTATCGGCCAGAACATAAAGTTTGGCCAAATCTTTGAGCTTGTTCATCGCCTGCTCTTCACTCATCTTGCGGTTGCGCACATTCTAATGGAATGCACTGATCACGACGGCGGGATGAACATCTGGAATGTTGTACTGCACCCTGCTGAACCTCTGTATGTACTTGCGTAGGTTTTCACCTTCCTTCTGTGGGATGATATGCAAATCGCTTGCCTGGCCATGAGCTTGGTGGCCTTCAGTGAAGGCGCCAATGAACTCATTACACAAATCCGACCAAGAAGAAATGGAATCCGCCGGCAAGTGCATCAACCATGACATGACATTGGGTTCAAGTGCCAACGGGAAGTAATTGGCAAGCATCTTGTCGCCGCGAGCTCCAGCAGCTTGCATGGCGATGGTGTAGATGCTGAGGAACTCGGACGGGTGGGTCTTGCCGTTGTACTTCTCGCCAACGTTGGGCTTGAACGTGCGGTGGAAGGGCCACTGGAATTGTCGTAGCTCACGGGTAAAGGCTGGGCAACCCACCTCGTAGGGTAGGCCGCTAGAGCCTCCCGGTGCTAGGTGGTCCATAGTGGGCCCCGCCCGCCTATCTGACTGGTGGCATGCTTCGCGCCGGCGCTCGATGGTGGTTCGAGCATCTTCATGGGCTCGCTCCCGAAGATCTTTGCGCTGATCGCGGTAGGTCCGTGGGTCGGACGATGCTATGGAAATGTTATCACAAGCGTCATCACGATAGACCGACACCCGTGGTCGCTGGCATTGGGGAGGAGAGTGCACCGTGGCCGCAGCACCTCCGGTCCTTCCACCACTGGCATGCAGTGGCCCGACGGAGCGCCGGCCTGAGGGCCCCGCTGGTCGCGGCTCATCTTTGTTGGCAACGCCGACGAGGCTCTGGATGGTGGCTCTCCACTCGTCGAGCTTTTCCGTAGCAGGAGGAAAGTCGAGCAGCAATTGTGCGCGCGCCAAAGCTTCTACTGGCGTGGGTGGCGGCAAAAGCTGCGTGGACCGTGACGTGCTCCGACTTCTAACCACGTTAGAAGGAGCTCTATCACGGCCTTGCGGCTGTGTGCCATTTTCGCCAGTGCCTCGGCGTGCATACTGGCCGTCTACGTCCCACGAATGATGCACATGACCCTTCCCACGGCGGCGCCCGGGGTCACCAGCATGGTGATGCTGCTCGTCGCGCACATCTTGGGAAGAGCGCATCATGGGCGCCAGCGTAGGCATCTTGTAAGTCGCCACGCCACCCATGGGTGGCACGATGCCGCCCTTGGAGGGCCCCGCGCCGCCTACGGGGGGCCCGGCTCCGTCTTTGGATTTGGCGGCATGCGACCCGTCGTCGGCGCAACTCGCCAGGCTTTGACTGCCAAAGCGATGTGGGTGTTCGTGGGCCGCGCCTCGGCTTCCATCCGCGACCGCCCCGCCGCTCGCCCGCACTGGTACGGGCCGTTCGGCTCTCGATGAACCGATCGCCATGATCGTCTTCTTCTTGGGAGCCATGGCGATGAAGAACTTCTAAACTAACTGCTAGACCAGATTTTCACAACTGCGCCGTGCTACCTCTTGAGCACTGCGTTGGTTTTCCCTTGAAGAGGAAAGGGTGATGCAGCAAAGTAGCATAAGTATTTCCCTCAGTTTTTTAGAACCAAGGTATCAATCCAGTAGGAGGCCACGCACGAGTCCCTCGCACCTACACAAACAAATAAATCCTCGCAACCAATGCGATAAGGGGTTGTCAATCCCTACACGGTCACTTACGAGAGTGAGATCTGATAGATATGATAGGATAATATTTTTGGTATTTTTATGATAAAGATGTAAAGTAAAGAAAGTAAAATAAGAATGGCGCCAGAAATAGCTTGTTGTCGGAAGATTAATATGATGGAAAATAGACTCGGGGGCCATAGGTTTCACTAGTGGCTTCTCTCAAGAGCATAAGTATTTACGGTTGGTGAATAAATTACTGTTGAGCAATTGACAGAATTGAGCATAGTTATGAGAATATCTAGGTATGATCATGTATATAGGCATCACGTCTGAGACAAGTAGACCGACTCCTGCCTGCATCTACTACTACTACTCCACACATGGACCGCTATCCAGCATGCTTCTAGAGTATTACGTTCATAAGAACAGAGTAATGCTTTAAGCAAGATGACATGATGTAGAGGGATAAACTCATGCAATATGATATAAACCCCATCTTGTTATCCTCGATGGCAACAATACAATGCATGCCTTGCTGCCCCTACTGTCACTGGGAAAGGACACCGCAAGATTGAAACCAAAGCTAAGCACTTCTCCCATTGCAAGAAAGATCAATCTAGTAGGCCAAACCAAACTGATAATTCGAAGAGACTTGCAAAGATAACCAATCATACATAAAAGAATTCAGAAGATTCAAATATTGTTCATAGATAAACTTGATCATAAACCCACAATTCATCGGTCTCAACAAACACACCGTAAAAGAAGATTACATCGAATAGATCTCCACAGGAGAGGGGGAGAACATTGTATTGAGATCCAAAAAGAGAGAAGAAGCCATCTAGCTAATAACTATGGACCTGAAGGTCTGAGGTAAACTACTCAGACTTGATCGGAGAGGCTATGGTGTTGATGTAGAAGCCCTCCATGATTGATGCTCCCTCCGGCGGAGCTCCGGAACAGGCCCCAAGATGGGATCTCACGGGTACAGAAGGTTGCGGCGGTGGAATTAGGTTTTTGGCTCCGTATGTGGTAGTTTGGGGGTACGTAGGTATATATAGGAGGAAGGAGTACGTCGGTGGAGCAACGTGGGGCCCACGAGGGTGGAGGGCGCGCCCCCCTACCTCGTGGCCTCCTGGTTGAAGTCTTGATGTAGGGTCCAAGTCCTCTAGATCGCGTTCGTTCCGAAAATCACGTTCCCGAAGGTTTCATTCCGTTTGGACTCTGTTTGATATTATTTTTCTGCGCAACTCTGAAATAGGCAAAAAACATCAATTCTGGGCTGGGCCTCCGGTTAATAGGTTAGTCCCAAAAATAATATAAAAGTGTATAATAAAGCCCAATAATGTCCAAAACAGAATATAATATAGCATGGAACAATCAAAAATTATAGATACGTTGGAGACATATCACACCGCCCACCTGACGCACCAAAGATGTCGGTGCGAACACGACACCTATGGGATCACTGGGATCCCTTCTGTGGCTGGCGAGCTCGGGGTTGTGCAAAGAGCGGGTCTAGGAGCCAGCACAAAGATCATTTACCCAGGTTCGGGCCGCGAGGATGCATAATACCCTACTCCTGCTTGGTGTATATTTGAGTGTTCTTGAGCTCTTGAACTAGCAACGGTGTGTGTATTGTCCAAAAGATCCGAATCCCTCTCCAGTATGCCTCGGGCCTCCTTTTACAGACAAAAGGGGCTGCCATAGTGGCACACAGAGGTGGAAAGGTATACAGTGGTTAAGTCTATCCTCTGGCACCATCGGACGTACGCATTTAATGCGATGCCGATGTGCCCTTCTTGCTTTATCGGGGACGGCGAGGAAGCTCGTCCCAGCTATCGCCGCCTCGCCTGGCTCCGACGCGTGTCCGATCTGATGAGGTGTTGTAGTGCCACGTTGGCTGGCTGCTGGGCTGGCGCGGTGGCAGAGTCTTCACAAAGATCTGCATGCCACCACGTGGGTGCTTGCTGAGTTGGCCTGGAGGCCGCACGTCGCCATGCAGGTGCTCACCCAGCTGGTTGGGCTAACAACTGTATGGGAACGGCGGTGGAGTCTTGGCAGGCTTGGGCCTGGCTGTGGCCCCGCAGGTGTCCTCGGCAAGGGCCTTGCCGGGGCCCCGGCAAGGGTCTTGCCGTGGCATCGCGGTCGTCCCCGACAAGGATCTTGCCGGGGGTCTCGTGGATTTCCTCGGCAAGGATCTTTCCGAGGATCGTCGTCTTCTCGTCCTCATATGATCTTGTGTGCTTATGATCTTCACAAAGATCTGCATGCCACAATGGAGGTGCCTCCCGAGCCTTGGTTCCAATGTGGTTGATGGTGTTGGAACCCTTGGGCTCAAGGGTGGCGCACTGTGCTGGCGTTGGGCAAGTTGCCCCGGCAAGGGTCTTGCCGGGGCTGTGGAGGCCGCCCCGGCAAGGGTCTTACCGTGGGAATCCATCTCGCCCTCTTGCTCTTTGTGTCTCTGGTCTTTTCGTTGCTTTGCCCGTCTAGTGCCTCTGGCTTCCCTCCTCTGCCCTACTTAGTGTGGCCGCGGGCGCGACTCTGACTGCCCGTGCACAAGTAAAGGGGTACAAAAAGGGCCCTTACTTTTGTACACCGACATTTGGTAAGGAAAAAATTTAGAGTGTGCTGAAATTTAGTGTCACGTGTTGCTATGTAAGGTAATACTTTGAGGGGCTTGTTTTGGGTATCTTCACCCCAACCAGTAGAGCAAAGAGTTGCTCCTCAACCTACTGAACCTACTGAAAATTGTTACTTTGAAATTCCTTCGGGTATGATAGAGAAACTGCTAGCTAATCCTTTTACAGGAGATGGAACATTGCATCCCGATTTGCACATAATCTATGTGGATGAAGTTTGTGGATTATTTAAGCTTGTAGGTATGCCCGAGTATGTTATCAATAAGAAGGTCTTCCCTTGATCTTTGAAGGGAAAGGAATTGACATGGTTTAGGCTATATGATGATATGGGATCATGGAGCTACAACCGATTGAAATTGGAATTTCATCAGAAGTTTTATCCTATGCATCTTGTTCATCCTGATCATAATTATATATATAATTTTTGGCCTCGCAAAGGATAAAGCATTGCTCAAGATTGGGGAGGCTTAAGTCAATGTCATATTCATGCCCCAATCATGAGCTCTCAAGAGAAATTATTATTCAAAAATTTTATGCTCGGCTTTCTCTCAATAATCGCTCCATGCTCGATACTTCTTGTACTGGTTCTTTTATGATGAATACTATTGAATTCAATTGGGATTTATTGGATAGAATTAAACGCAACTCTGAAGATTGGGATCTCGACGAAGGTAAGAAGTCAGGTATAACACCTAAGTTTGATTGTGTTAAATCTTTTATGGATACTGATGTTTTCCGTGAATTTAGCACTAAATATGGACTTGACTCTGAGATAGTAGCTTCTTTCTATGAATCCTTTGCTACTCATGTTGATCTCCCTAAGGATAAGTGGTTTAAATATAATCCTCCCATTGAAGTAAAAGTAGTTTCACCTATTAAGGTTGAAGAAAAGACTATCACTTATAATGTTGATCCTATTGTTCCTACCGCTTATATTGAGAAACCACCCTTCCCTATTAGAATAAAGGATCATGCTAAAGCTTCAACTGTGGTTCATAAGAATAATACTAGAACACCTACACCCCCTGAGCAAATTAAAGTTGAACCTAGTATTTCTATGGTTAAAGATCTCTTGGCTGATAATATTGATGGGCATGTTATTTACTTCTGGGATGAAGCTGCTAGAATTGCTAGACCTGATACTAAAAATAAACATAGACCTGTTGTAGGCATGCCTGTTATTTCTGTTAAAATAGGAGATCATTGTTATCATGGCTTGTGCGACATGGGGGCTAGTGTAAGTGCAATACCTCATTGCTTATACAAAGAAATTATGCATGATATTTGTGGGGACCCCGACCCATAAGTCGTGATCACCGAATGCACGTGTACAGTGATCCCAGAGATCAATGCTCACTGAACACACAGAAGCTGAATAACAAGAGTCTTACATCCATACATACCGTATTACACAAGTAGGACCATTATGGTCAAGTCTTGAGTATAACATTTCAGCGGAAATCTTCGTCGATAACTTGGACCCTTGCCATCTGCCTTAACCCTACAGGCATTCTGACTGGGAAGCATCCTAGCTCGCATGTTCGTCATCGAAGTATTCTTCATCATATCATGTTCTTTCATGCATGGCCAATAAAATAACCAGTGGCAAGCCAATGAGTACTTTGAATGTACTCGCAAGCAACCCATGTTTTGGTTCGAGATACAATAATGCATGATATAGGTAAATTTTTGCAGAAAGCTAGTTTTGAGTGCAATGACATGTTCAACAACTTGTAAGACATGCATCATGAGAATTCAAGTAACCATGAGGACAGGTTACAGATATCAACATAAATAGAGTGGGCACCAATCCAACTCAATCATGTCAAGCCCTTTGACTTGACCCAAGTAGTTTTATCAACTCACACACACGGTTGTAAACTTTGGACGTAGTTTAAGCAGCACCGCCAAACTATCCTTGGCCGTGGACACGGCTATTTGAATAGTTTTACACTCTGCAGAGGTTGCACACTTTACCCACAAGATCCGGGGAACTTCCGTGTCATCCACGACCCGCAGTACTTCAAGTACACGGGGTAAGCACCCGATCACTATCATTCCCTAGACGACACTAACAAGGAGTCCACTCGTTGTTCCGTATCCTCACGATGTACATCATACGAGACTCACTCGAGATCGTAACATCCAAGAGGCGACACAACGGTGTATCCGGTGCCCTGTGAAAACAGTCATGGCCGCCCTACCTGGCACGACCCCGTCCCGAGAGAGAGCACCAACTCTCCCCTGTTACTAGTAATGCGGGCTCCAAGCTAGTATCGGCCTAAGTAGTCAATAATGCCCTTTCCCATATAAGGGTAGAGTGGTTGCGCATGTAAGGTTGGGACAGTCGACAAATCTTAAATCTAATCCGTTTTCGGAAACAACACACACACTTGCCTCGGTACGCCACTTCATCATCAAGTGGCTAGCCAACTCATCATCTCCCTCGGGCATAAGTGGCACCCGACGGGGTTTTCGAAAAAGTCCTTTTTAAAATAATTTTGTCTCCATCTCTATGCATATTCCCGTCCCTTTTGCGTAGCACTACTTAGCATCCTATCTACTCCCACCGGCATAACCCTCATAAGAAGGTAGGGTCATGCACAATGCATGTATCAATGAGGAAGAATGAAGGCAACCCACCAAAGTGGCTACCATCTCATCATGTTTCCGATGCAACAATAATAAAGTGCTATATGAGATGCATAAAAGGGTTTCATAGACATGGTCAAAGGGCTGCTTGCCTTGTCCTTCAGAGTCTTCAAATCTTCTGGTCCTTCTCCAAGTACTCCGTCTACTTCGTCAACTAACGTCGGAAACAAACACAATAAGCAACACAACAAGGCAAAAGTAAAAGTGCTCTAAAAATATGGATTTGACTTTTCTAGGACTTCCCTGGTTATATGAAAAATAACCAGGGTGGTTTCACTAGAATTGGATTAGTGAATATTTCTGCACATTTCAATATGATGGAATCAAGGGGTTTATGGATTTGCAAGAAGTGTACAGAAACATATTTTTGAAAAATGAGCAAAGGCACCCATTTAACAAAGGATGATTTTAGAAGCATCTAGGAATTGGTTTCACTAGATTTGGAGTTCAAATGATTTCTCTATGAATTTGCAAAGTTGGCTATATATGAAGATACAGACCACTATTTGAGGTGATACAGAAAGTATTAGTAAAAATGTTCAAAAACTAAGTTTCGAACTTATAGAAATTTAGGATTTTGAATCATGGAATTTGGATAAAAAATGGGATCTCTGTGATTTTCTAAAGTTTATCAAAGAAATGAAAAAAATAGGATTTGCTAATTATTTGTGAAAGAAATATTTCTGTAAAAATGTGCAAGTAGCACCATGTGATAGGGAATGAATTTAGAAACTACTAGAAATTTGAATCATCAAATTTGGAGTTAATTTGAATTGTTTAGAGATTTTTGAAGTTCACTGGATAAAGAAAATGAGAAAAGGGTTTTATACCTAATTTCACGCGCTGAGCGTAATTTAGCCGGGCAGCGCACTGGGCCTGGCCCAGCTCCTCGCGGACCCCCGATGGGAGGCCACGCCGAAGGCGTATTCGAGGGTAACGCTTTCCCCGAAGGGAAGCGTAGAACGGCTGGCCCTCTCCACTTAAATGACGTGGCCGGCCGGCGGGGTCACTGATCTGCAGGGCCCAACCGCAGGGTCTTCTTCCTCCTCCCGCGCTCGCGACAGGAGGGAATCGAGCCCGTCTACGCGCCGGCCGGTGCCTTCCCCCGGCGTCACAGGCCACCTCCGGCCAAGCCGCGGCCACCGGAGGGGTCGCCAGGGAGCAGCGCATCAGGGGCTCCCCGGGGATGGCAGGGAGGGTGGCCGAGGCTCGGCGGGCACTGGCCAAGGCGGGCGGACACCCAGGCGATGATGGGCAGGGGCACAGTGCCCCGGCGGTCAGGGAGATGGGGGGAAAGGGTCGCAGGACCCTGGATGCTTTCCTGGTGAGGAGAGGAGGAGGGGAGAAGCCCGCCCTTGCCCGAATCGGAGTGGAGGCCGGCGGCGGCACTCCGGCCATGGAAGGTGCTGGAGGGCACGAGGGGGAGAAGGAGGATGTCTGAGGGGTGCACGGGAGAGAGGAGGTTCGAAACCAAGCGAGAGAGAGGTCGGGTGGCTTAAAATGGGCCAGCCGGTGCACCGTGGGCAGCGCCCATGGACGTGCTTGGGTGAGCTCGTGGAGGAGAAGGAGGCGAGGGAGGAAGGGACCGACAGTGTTGCGTGTCGTGGACGCCGAGGCGGCCTCGGGGACACGATTCGGAGCCCAAGGTCGACGGGAGGCCTTGAATGGGCGTGCTAGTGCCGAGAGCATCAGCAGGCGTGCTCAGCGAGCTCTGCACGCCATGGCATTGTTTATGTGCTGTGGGCGCGTCCACTAGTGTCACAGGGCTTTGTGGGGTGAGTAAACAAAGGGAGGAAGCATTGGATGCCATGGAGGGCCACTGGAATGAGGAGGGAGGTGAGAAGGGAGGAGAATGCTGCTGTCCAGAAGGGTAAATGGGGGTGTTTTACCCCTCAATCATTGAGCTGAGACCAGATAAGAGTTACTGGAGATAGGAGAAGACTAGGAGGAGCTGTGGTAAAAATTTGAGCTCAAGGAGAATAGTGTAAGTGGTCAAAACGGTGATTTTTGAAAAGTGACAGAAGGTGTTTGATGCAAATTTGGGCAAGCAAATTAACTCCACTTGACATGAGAATTAACAGGATCAAGTGTCACACATAATTGAGGTTGACCACCAAGTTTGAGTCCATTTGAAGAAAGTTGCCAATGTAACTTTGGTAAACCCTAGAAACCTGCAGAAATGGCTTTACCAAGATTTAGTCATGCAAATCTATTCTCCTTGACGCACCACTTGGTGTAGTGTCATCATTTGAGGATTTGAACATGTCCACAAAAATTCAGATCAAAAGGACACACTTGGCAATGTAGAGTTGTTCAAATTTGGTTCTGGACAGAAATGGTTTTGGGGTACATTGATCAAGATAACATTCTCTCCAACTTGTGCCATTTGGTCTAGATGCATTAGTACACCATTTGAGCATGTGCAACAAGTTTGAGATCATTTGGACATGTTTGACAGTGCAAAAATGTTCAAACTTGAAAAAGGACAGAAGTGGTTTTGAGAGGGTTTCATGGATTTATACTATTCTCCATGACATGGTATTTAGCAAGATTATCAAAAATGTCATATGTGACATGCTGGAATTTTCTTGGATTTTAATGGAAATATTTCCTGTAGAAATATTTCAAATCCTTGAAATGGGCATAAATGGTTTTGGGAGGCTTTGTCCAATATTTTGATCATGACCATGTGTTGAAACTCATATATATGGAAAATATATGTCCATTGAGTCTCCCTAATTTTCCTCCAATATTATTAAAGCTTTAAAATAATTTTAACCTATTAAAGACAATTCCTGGCCTTAAGAAAAAGCCTTTAAATAAAATAGGAAATTAACTTTTAAAATTATATTTTTGTGGTTTCTGGGTATCCTATATCTAATAGGAGTCAAACATATTTCTCGAAAGATTTTTACTGCCCTTAATTAAGTACTTGCAGTGCAAACCTCAATTCAAGGGTTTTTGGAAAACTAATTTTTGAAAATACTTTTTGGCCAAATTATTTTTGTAAGAAAATACTATATTGCTCTATACACATGGCATGATCATTGGGAAAAGGTTTTGGATCAAGGAGATGAAGTATTGGAGTTGGGGGATTTATTTGATTTTTAGAGCACTTGCAAACAACACACGAAATCCAATCAAGGCGAGGTCCAAAACACTCAAAAGTTTTTGTCAAACCACATTTTATCATGATTTATTAGCTTAAGTGTTGTGGCATGAAAATCAGGGTGTGACAGACCTACCCCCCTTACAAGAATCTCGTCCCCGAGATTCCCACACTAGGCGTGGAAAGGAATACGAAAACTTGGATTTGGGGTAGTCTTCACGTCCTCATACTGCTTCTGCTTCCGTTTGGTGCTCCATTGAACCTTGAAGTACTTGATGGCGTGGCTTTGTGTTTGTCGTCCTGCTTGATCCAGATTGCAATTGGGGTCTCTCTCGTATGTCATATAGGGCTGGAGGTCGATGGCTCGGTGATCGATGTCCTTGTTGAGACCGGGCTAGTTAGGAAGTTGGAAACACTTTCGGGGGTGTGTCGTGTGGAAAACGCTGTGCACAATGGGTAACTCAGGCGGTAACTCTAACTGGTATCCATCTATTCTTCGTCTTGCGGTGATCTTGGAGGGGGTTGTTAAATCTTGGAGTGATCTCGAAGAGGGCCGATGAATCTTGGCGTGGGTTTCCTTGTCATGAAAATGCTTGGTTCCCTTGAGAGGAGTGGTTTTTAGATATGCACAGTCTTTGACAAGGAAGTTCACTCCTTGACGATGATGGTTGGTATAGTTCTTCCTCCTTGACATGGCGGTCTTCGATGTTCCCTAACCGCTGAACGGTTCTTTTTCCGTCTTCGGTAGGCAAGTATGTCATCAAGGAAAGATGGCAACTAACTTGTCCGAGTACTCGTGAAGACTTGCCCACGGGGTACATAGGGTATAGGTTGGGGTATCGGTGGTGGTCATGGTTGGGTATTGGCCAAGGTTTCCTTGTCCTAGAGCCAAAGCCCAAGTTCAGGATCCGACCATGTTGTGGCTTGGTAGGGCTTAAGGGTTTCAAGGATTCTAGTGTGCGAGCGAACGTTTGTCACCTTATCCTTAAGCACGGTTCCTGAGATGTCAATTGTTCTATCTAGTCCTTTAAACAAATAACCTTATACCACCGAAAGCATCAACTCTTGTAGGTCAGCTCCAATCATCCCTCATGCTATTATTATCCTCATGACTCCCAAGGGAGTTCTAATAAATCTATACATGTCAACTATCCCCAAACTCATATGTATGGCTACCCTAAAAATCCATGGGTAGAGCATATAAGCTGCTAAGCTTGAATTTAATCACCACAATCCAAGTGCTCAGTCTATTGATCCAAGGTCCATGATAAAGCATCTCTATCCTAAGGAAACACGTCGTATACCACTCCAAGATCTTGTTTCCTTCCTATGAATCAACTCTATAAGCCCATTAATTACATAATTCATTAATTCTACAAATCCAATGTTTATGGTGGTCCACATGATCTTCTAATGTCCTATAATCCTCAAATACTTGAAACGGGTTATCTTTACTATAGTCAGTCCACCAATTTCCTTTATCATGGTCAAGTGAACTCCAAGGTCAGGCTTATATCAACTCCGACAATTAATCCAATCTCCTAGTTTATGGTCCTCCAAGAAACATGGTATCATGATCAAGATCATCAGTCTAAATCCAATTTACTCTGAACCATGTAGAATTACTCTACATCCATACTCCACTAGGATAATGTATTGAATCCAAATCTCATGTCCAACAAGAATTCCTATCTATTCCCCCAAGTCATTTCCGTAATGTCAACTATCTTCTATCATATCCCCTGGCTCAGTCAAATTCGTATACTTCCAAGAATTTCATGTTGCGATTATAATTGTCCCACAACATCCAATTTACTCCAGGGGTAATGAAAGCTATGCTAATCTATACTCATGATCCCACCAAGTTCATCTACCAACATCAAAGCCTCATAATCCACCAAATAGTCTCATATAATTCCTCAAGTCACTGATATAAACTCATCAAGTCATGCGTCCTCTATTCCTATATCCTCAAACTGGTCTTCCCTATGGCATCGCTATCCCGGTGCTATATTAGGATGATAATGTGCTTGTTCACTATGTCCACTAGTTCCATAATGAACCCAGTGTTGTGCAAGGTTTACAGAGACTTAACTGGTTCTCTTGCAACTCTGTGGGTTAAGCACATGGTTAAGGACTGGGGTATCTCATGAAGTCTCGAAGGGTCTAGGAATGGGTTTCTAGTCTGGAGGGGTAAACATAACTCTACCAGGCTGCTCTTGGTCGAGGAGGCTGCAACAAAAAGTCTTCAATGCTAGTTGGTCGCCGAAGTAGACTCCTTGGTGCATCTTGTCTTGCTGGTCTTCGCTGGGGAGAGAGATGAGAGGATAACTAGCATAAAGGGGATGCCTAAAGGGGTTCTATAGTGCAGGTGCAAACAAACAAGTTCCAAAAAGGGCCAAACACAAACAACAAAATAAGGCAGGTGATATAGTTGTGTACTTGTTGCCTAGGGCAAAAAGGGCGACTGATATCAAAACACAAACAAATAAAAGCAAGCAGCACACAATCATGGTTCAATTCAACCATCATACGGACTCGACCACGATAGGGGTACACGACTCATCCTACCCTAGGGGTTCTCGGATTCATGAGTCGTGCTTTGCTCGTGCCTCGTGCGCCTCTCTGGGTTTTCCTCGGTGTTGCTACGCCTCTTGTAGTTGTTCGATGAAACAATCCGGTTGGCCTGAAGAATCTTCAACAATCTCTCACCGATGAGCCGACGGGGTGGAGGTGGCTTCTCGTGCGTGCATTGGCTCGGTCTTCTGTTGTCTTCTTAAACATGACAATCCTTTTGTCTTCTAAGGCGCCGATGGTACCAGGTTTGCAATCCTTTATGCAAGGACATTAACAAGGCATAGTAGAGGTCCAACATGTCGGTTATGTTGATGACAACATCGACACCAAGAGCGGGGATGAAGAGAACTGCTTTCCTGCTCACTATAGTGAGGCGGACCAAATGGCGAGGTTCTCATCCACCAGTGGTTGTCGATACAACAACGGTAAGGACATGGTTGCTCTATTAGCGATGTCTATCATGGTCTTGCATATCTTACACCCTGATCGTCATAGGACAAGGTTGCATCATCCTGGGGCAAATTCAAAGGTGTCACCATCCTCCGGTCTTCATGTCCTCATTCTTCAAAGGCGATCTTCTGTTGGCATTGTCTTGTTGTGGTGTCGCGAATCTTGGGTTCAGAAGAGGTGGGTGAGTGTTTGGCAAGATGTACTCCTTCTAGGCTATCCACGAGGATTACAAGGAATCCCGTGGTCAGGGGCTTGAGGGTGCTAGTGACCGTTTGCAATAGTTTTGAAGGGAAGAGATCGATGGGGAAAGTATACCTTAGTTTTTGAAAAACTGAGAAGGGAAGAGAAGTATAGATAGTTTTGAAAACTTGTAATAGTTTTGGAAATAGTTTTACCCTAACTAACGACCATGCTAACTAAGGCTTCCTACAGTTAGGATGGCTTTGATACCAGCTCTGTGGGGACCCCGACTCATAAGTCGTGATCACCGAATGCACGTGTACAGTGATCCCAGAGATCAATGCTCACTGAACACACAGAAGCTGAATAACAAGAGTCTTACATCCATACATACCGTATTACACAAGTAGGACCATTATGGTCAAGTCTTGAGTATAACATTTCAGCGGAAATCTTCGTCGATAACTTGGACCCTTGCCATCTGCCTTAACCCTACAGGCATTCTGACTGGGAAGCGTCCTAGCTCGCACGTTCACATCAAGTATTCTTCATCATATCCTGTTCTTTCATGCCTGGCCAATAAAATAACCAGTGGCAAGCCAATGAGTACTTTGAATGTACTCGCAAGCAACCCATGTTTTGGTTCGAGATACAACATTGCATGATATAGGTAAATTTTTGCAGAAAGCTAGTTTTAAGTGCAATGACATGTTCAACAACTTGTAAGACATGCATCATGAGAATTCAAGTAACCATGAGGACATGTTACAGATATCATCATAAATAGAGTGGGCACCAACCCAACTCAATCATGTCAAGCCCTTTGACTTGACCCAAGTAGTTTTATTAACTCACACACACGGTTGTAAACTCTGGACGTAGTTTAAGCAGCACCGCCCAACTGTCCTTGACTGTGGACACGGCTATTTGAATAGTTTTACACTATGCAGAGGTTGCACACTTTACCCACAAGATCCGGGGAACTTCCGTGTCATCCACGACCCGCGGTACTTCAAGTACCTGGGTAAGCACCGATCACTATCTTTCCTAGACGACACTAACAAGGAGTCCACTCGTTGTTCCGATCCTCACGATGTACATCATACGAGACTCACTCGAGATCGTAACATCCGAGAGGGGACACAACGTGTATCCGTGCCTGTGAAAACAGTCATGGCCGCCCTACAGCACGACCTCGTCCCGAGAGAGAGCACCAACTCTCCCCGTTACTAGTAATGCGGGCTCCAAGCTAGTATCGCCTAAGTAGGCAATAATGCCCTTTCCCATATAAGGGTAGAGTGGTTACATGTAAGGTTGGGACAATCGACAAATCTTAAATCTAATCCGCTTTGAAACAACACACACACTTGCCTCGGTACGCCACTTCGTCATCAAGTGGCTACCCAACTCATCATCTCCCTCGGGCATAAGTGGCACCCGATGGGGTTTTCGAAAAGTCCTTTTTAAAATACTTTTGTCTCCATCTCTATGCATATTCCCGTCCCTTTTGCGTAGCACTACTTAGCAACCTATCTACTCCCACCGGCATAACCCTCATAAGAAGGTAGGGCCATGCACAATGCAAGTATCAATGAGGAAGAATGAAGGCAACCCACCAAAGTGGCTACCATCTCATCATGTTTCCGATGCAACAATAATAAAGTGCTATATGAGATGCATAAAAAGGTTTTCATGGACATGGTCAAAGGGCTGCTTGCCTTGTCCTTCAGAGTCTTCAAATCTTCTGGTCCTTCTCCAAGTACTCCGTCTACTTCGTCAACTAACGTCGGAAACAAACACAATAAGCAACACAACAAGGCAAAAGTAAAAGTGCTCTAAAAATACGGATTTGACTTTTCCAGGACTTCCCTGGTTATATGAAAAATAACCAGGGTGGTTTCACTAGAACTGGATTAGTGAATATTTCTGCACATTTCAATATGATGGAATCAAGGGGTTTATGGATTTGATAGAAGTGTACAGAAACATATTTTTGAAAAATGAGCAAAGGCACCCATTTAACAAAGGATGATTTTAGAAGCATCTAGGAATTGGTTTCACTAGATTTGGAGTTCAAATGATTTCTCTATGAATTTGCAAAGTTGGCTATATATGAAGATACAGACCATTATTTGAGGTGATACAGAAAGTATTAGTAAAAATGTTCAAAAACTAAGTTTTGAACTTATAGACATTTAGGATTTTGAATCATGGAATTTGGATAAAAAATGGGCTCTCCGTGATTTTCTAAAGTTTATCAAAGAAATGGAAAAAATAGGATTTGCTAATTATTTGTGAAAGAAATATTTCTGTAAAAATGTGCAGGTAGCACCATTTGATAGGGAATGAATTTAGAAATTACTAGAAATTTGAATCATCAAATTTGGAGTTAATTTGAATTGTTTAGAGATTTTTGAAGTTCACTGGATAAAGAAAATGAGAAAAGGGTTTTATACCTAATCTCACGCGCTGAGCGTAATTTAGCCGGGCAGCGCACTGGGCCTGGCCCAGCTCCTCGCGGACCCCCGATGGGAGGCCACGCCGAAGGCGTATTCGCGGGTAACGCTTTCCCCGAAGGGAAGCGTAGAACGGCTGGCCCGTCTCCACTTAAATGACGTGGCCGGCCGGCGGGGTCACTGACCTGCGGGGCCCACCCGCAGGGTCTTCTTCCTCCTCCCGCGCTCGCGACAGGAGGGGATCGAGCCCGTCTGCGCGCCGGCCGGCGCCTTCCCCCGGCGACACAGGCCACCTCTGGCCAAGCCGCGGCCACCGGAGGGGTCGCCAGGGAGCGGCGCATCAGGGGCTCCCCGGGGATGGCAGGGAGGGTGGCCGAGGCGCGGCGGGCACTGGCCAAGGCGGGCGGACACCCAGGCGATGATGGGCAGGGGCACAGTGCCCCGGCGGTCAGGGAGATGGGGGGGAAAGGGTCGCAGGACCCTGGATGCTTTCCTGGTGAGGAGAGGAGGAGGGGAGAAGCCCGCCCTTGCCCGAATCGGAGTGGAGGCCGGCGGCGGCACTCCGGCCAAGGGAGGTGCTGGAGGGTACGAGGGGGAGAAGGAGGATGTCTGAGGGGTGCACGGGAGAGAGGAGGTTCGAAACCAAGCGAGAGAGAGGGTCGGGGTGGCTTAAAATGGGCGAGGCCGCGGTGCACCGTGGGCAGCGTCCATGGACGTGCTAGGGTGAGCTCGTGGAGGGAGAAGGAGGCGAGGGAGGAAGGGACAGACAGTGTTGCGTGTCGTGGACGCCGAGGAGGCCTCGGGGGACACGATTCCGGAGCCCAAGGTTGACGGGAGGCCTTGGAATGGGCGTGCTACAGTGCCGGAGAGCACTGTAGCGTGCTCCAGAGTGCGAGCTCTGCACGCCATGGCATTGTTTATGTGCCAGGGGCGTGTCCACTAGTGTCTGGGGCTTTGTGGGGTGAGTAAACAAAGGGGAGGAAGCATTGGATGCCATCGAGGGCCACTGGAATGAGGAGGCAGGTGAGAAGGGAGGAGAATGCTGCTGTCCAGAAGGGTAAATGGGGGTGTTTTACCCCTCAATCATTGAGCTGAGGCCAGAGAAGAGTTACTGGAGATAGGAGAAGACTAGGAGGAGCTGTGGTAAAAATTTGAGCTCAAGGAGAATGGTGTAAGTGGTCAAAACGGTGATTTTTGAAACGTGACAGAAGGTGTTTGATGCAAATTTGGGCAAGCAAATTAACTCCACTTGACATGAGAATTAACAGGATCAAGTGTCACACATAATTGAGGTTGACCACCAAGTTTGAGTCCATTTGAATAAAGTTGCCAATGTAACTTTGGTAAACCCTAGAAACCAGCAGAAATGGCTTTACCAAGATTTAGTCATGCAAATCTATTCTCCTTGATGCACCACTTGGTGTAGTGTCATCATTTGAGGATTTGAACATCTCCACAAAAATTCAGATCAAAAGGACACACTTGGCAATGTAGAGTTGTTCAAATTTGGTTCTGGACAGAAAGGGTTTTGGGGTACTTTGATCAAGATAACATTCTCTCCAACTTGTGCCATTTGGTCTAGATGCATTATTACTCCATTTGAGCATGTGCACCAAGTTTGAGATCATTTGGACATGTTTGACAGTGCAAAAATGTTCAAACTGGAAAAAGGACAGAAGTGGTTTTGAGAGGGTTTCATGGGTTTATACTATTCTCCATGACATGGTATTTAGCAAGATTATAAAAAATGTCATATGTGACATGCTGGAATTTTCTTGGATTTTAATGGAAATATTTCCTGTAGAAATATTTCAAATCCTTGAAATGGGCAGAAATGGTTTTGGGAGGTTTTGTCCAATATTTTGATCATGACCATGTGTTGAAACTCATATATATGGAACATATATGTCCATTGAGTCTCCCTAATTTTCCTCAAATATTTTTAAAGCTTTAAAATAATTTTAACCTATTAAAGACCATTTCTGGCCTTAAGAAAAAGCCTTTAAATAAAATAGGAAATTAACTTTTATAATTATATTTTTGTGGTTTTTGGCTATCCTATATCTAATAGGAGTCAAACATATTTCTGGAAAGATTTTTACTGCCCTTAATTAAGTACTTGCAAGGCAAACCTCAATTCAGGGTTTTGGAAAACTAATTTTGAAAATACTTTTGGCCAAATTATTGTTGTAAGAAAATACTATATTGCTCTATACACATGGCATGATCATTGGGAAAAGGTTTTGGATCAAGGAGATGAAGTATAGGGGTTGGGGGATTTATTTGATTTTTAGAGCACTTGCAAACAACACACGAAATCCAATCAAGGCAAGGTCCAAAACACTCAAAAGTTTTTGTCAAACCACATTTTATCATGATTTATTAGCTTAAGTGTTCTGGCATGAAAATCAGGGTGTGATAATATTGCACCTGCTGAGATAGAAGAAATTGATGTTACAATTACTCTTGCCAATAGAGATACTATTTCACCAGTTGGAATTGTTAGAGATGTTGAAGTCTTGTGTGGGAAAGTTAAATATCCTACTGATTTTCTTGTTCTTGGTTCCCTAGAAGATAACTTTTGTCCCACTATATTTGGTAGACCCTTCTTGAATGCTGTTAATGCTAGGATAGACTGCAAAAAGGATGTTGTTACTATTGGTCTAGGGGATATGTCTCATGAATTTAATTTTGCTAAATTTCGTAGAGAACCTCATGATGAAGAATTTCCACGTAAAGATGAAATTATTGGTCTTTCTTCAATTGCCGTGCCTCCTAATGATCCTTTAGAACAATACTTGCTAGACCATGGAAATGATATGTTTATGCATGAAAGAAGGGGAATAGATGAAGTATGCTTTAAACAGGGACCTATTTTGAAACACAACCTGCCTGTTGAAATCCTAGGGGATGCTCCTCCACCCAAGGGTGATCCCGTGTTTGAGCTTAAACCATTACCTGATACTCTTAAATATGCTTATCTTGATGAGAAAAAGATATTTCCTGTTATTATCAGTGCTAACCTTTCAGAGCATGAAGAAAAGAAATTATTGAAAACTCTGAAGAAGCCCCGTGCTTCTATTGGATATACTTTTGATGATCTTAAGGGCATTAGTCCCACTCTATGTCAGCACAAAATAAAATTGGAAGAAGACGCTAAACAGGTTGTTGGTCACCAACGACGGTTAAATCCTAAGATGAAAGAAGTGGTAAGAAAAGAAATACTAAAGCTTCTGGAGGCAGGTATAATTTATCCCGTTGCTGAAAGTCAGTGGGTAAGTCCTGTCCATTGTGTCCCTAAAAAGTGAGGCATTACTGTTGTCCCTAATGATGAATATGAATTGATCCCACAAAGAAACATTACAGCTTATAGAATGGTAATTGATTTCCGCAAATTAAATAAAGCTACTAAAAAGGATCATTACCCTTTACCTTTTATTGATCAAATGCTAGAAAGATTATCCAAACATACACATTTTTAATTTCTAGATGGTTATTCTGGTTTCTCTCAAATACCTGTGTGAAAAGAGGATCAAGAAAAGACCACCTTTACTTGTCCTTTCTGTACCTTTGCTTATAGACGTATGCCTTTTGGTTTATGCAATGCACCTGGTACCTTTCAAAGATCCAGGATGGCTATATTCTCTGATTTTTGTGAAAATATTGTTGAGGTTTTCATGGATGATTTCTCCGTATATGGAACTTCTTTTTATGATTGCTTAAGCAACCTTGATCGAATTTTGCAGACATGTGAAGAAACTAATCTTGTCTTGAATTGGGAAAAGTGCCACTTTATGGTTAATGATGGTATTTTCTTGGGCCATAAAAGCTAAAGTTGATGCTATTGGAAAGATGTCGTGTCCTAAGGACATTAAAGCTATAAGAAGTTTCATTGGTCATGCCGGTTTTTATAGGAGGTTCATTAAAGACTTCTCAAGAATTTCTAGGCCTCTGACTAATCTCTTACAAAAAGATGTTCCTTTTATCTTTGATGATGATTGTGAAGAAGCATTTGAAATACTTAAGAAAGCTTTGATTTCTGCACCTATTGTTCAACCACCTGGTTGGAATTTACCTTTGAAATTATGTGTGATGCTAGTGATTATGCTGTAGGTGTTGTTCTAGGACAAAGAGTTGATAAGAAATTAAATCTCATTCAATATGCCAGTAAAACTCTAGATAGTGCCCAGAGAAATTATGCTACTACTGAAAAAGAATTTTTAGCAAATGTATTTGCTTGTGATAAGTTCCGACCTTACATTGTTGATTCTAAAGTAACTGTTCACCCTGATCATGCTACTATTAAATATCTTATGGAAAAGAAATATGCTAAACCTAGACTTATTAGATGGGTTCTCCTACTACAAGAATTTGATTTGCATATTATTGATAGAAAGGGAGCTGAGAACCCCGCTGCAGACAACCTGTCTAGGTTAGAGAATGTTCTTGATGACCCACTACCTATTGATGATACTTTTCCTAATGAACAATTAGTTGTCATAAATGCTTCTCGTGCTGCTCCATGGTATGTTCATTAGGCTAATTATATTGTTGCTAAATTTATACCACCTAGTTTCACATACCAGCAAAAGAAAAAGATTTTCTATGATTTAAGACATTACTTCTAGGACGACCCACGCCTTTATAAAGAAGGAGTAGATGGTGTTATTAGGCGTTGTGTACCTGAGCATGAACAGGAACAGATCCTATGCAAGTGTCACTCCGAGGCTTATGGAGGACACCACGCTGGAGATGGAATTGCACATAAAGTATTGCAATCCGGCTTTTATTGGCCTACTCTCTTCAAAGATACCCGTAAGTTTGTCTTGTCTTTTGATGAATGTAAAAGAGTCGGTAATATTAGTAGAGGTCAA
Source organism: Aegilops longissima (assembly GCA_021605205.1). Classification (NCBI taxonomy): domain Eukaryota; kingdom Viridiplantae; phylum Streptophyta; class Magnoliopsida; order Poales; family Poaceae; genus Aegilops; species Aegilops longissima. The sequence goes on from CM038679.1 coordinate 192,315,167, forward strand.
GAAATGCCTATGAACTATTCACTTGCTATTGAACCATTTGATGTTTGGGGCTTTGATTATATGGGACCGTTTCCTTCCTCTAATGGGTATACACATATTTTAGTTGTTGTTGATTACGTTACTAAGTGGGTAGAAGCTATTCCAACTAGTAGTGCTGATCATAACACCTCTATTAAGATGCTTAAAAAGTTATTTTTCCAAAGTTTGGAGTCCCTAGATACTTAATGATTGATAGTGGTTCACATTTTATTCATGGTGCCTTTCGTAAAATGCTTGCTAAGTATGATGTTAATCATAGAATTGCATCTCATACCACCCACAATCTAGTGGTCAAGTAGAATTGAGTAATAGAGAGATCATATTAATTTTGCAAAAGACTGTTAATAGATCTAAAAAGAATTGGTCCAAGAAACTTGATGATGCATTATGGGCCTATAGAACTGCATATAAAAACCCTATGGGTATGTCTCCGTATAAAATAGTTTATGGAAAAGCATGTCACTTACCTCTCGAACTAGAACATAAGGCATATTGGGCCATTAAAGAGCTCAATTATGATTTCAAACTTGCCGGTGAGAAGAGGCTATTTGATATTAGCTCACTTGATGAATGGAGAACTCAAGCCTATGAGAATGCCAAACTGTTTAAAGAAAAAGTTAAAAGATGGCATGACAAAAGAATACAAAAGCCCGAGTTTAGTGTAGGTGATTATGTGTTGCTATTCAACTCTTGTTTAAGATTTTTTTGCAGGAATGCTTCTCTCTAAATGGGAAGGTCCTTACATTATCGAGGAAGTCTATCGTACCAGTGCCATAGAAATCAACAACTTTGAAGGCACGAATCCAAAGGTGGTGAATGGTCAAAAAATCAAACATTATATCTCATAAATGTTGAAACAAATGTTATTGAAACCGTAACCCCAGAGGAATACATAAGGGACACTTTCCAGAATGTTTCAGACTCCAAAAAGGAATAGGTGTGTGGTACGGTAAGTAAACCGACTCCAAAAAAGTTCTAACAACAAATTTTCTCTGTTTTGGAATATTTAAGAAAATAGGAAAATAAGAAGTAGTCCGAAAAGGACAGGAGGCATCCACAAGGGCGGAGGGCGCGCCCTACCCCCCTGGGCACGCTCCCTGCCTCGTGGGCACCTCGTGTGCTCTGTAGACTCCGTTTTCTTGCACGATACTTATTTCAGTCGGTAAAAATTCATTATATAATCTCCCGAAGGTTTTGACCGCCGTACCACACAAATATCCTCTGTTTTTTTCGGGCTATTTTTCTGACAGATCTAGATCGCCATGACGTCTCCAAGTGCCCCCATGGACAAGTTCTTCGAGAAGGTCATCAACCCCTACCTCGCGGAAGTGCCGCAACATCCTCAAACCATTGAGATGCGTGAGGGGTTGCGGCACATCTGCGATGTTGAGGGACCAAGGAGGACCGGAAGCATGGAGACAGAGGTCGAGGCAATGGAGCAACAAGTTTTCAAGTGCCAGGAGATGGTAGAACATGGACTCGATGTCAATCATACAATGATCATGGAGTTCACCAACAACCACAAGCTGCCAAGAACATTGGGGAGGCCATCTTCAAGCTTCACGAGAAAATCGAGCACCTCCAAGCCCAGATCTATGACTTGCAAAACCAAAACTGTGAGTATGAATATAGATTCAAGAGGATGAGTTTGGGTGCATATTTGAGGACCCCGGAGACTTGATCATCCTTCTATGATGGTGAACCTATGCCTTGGAATATGGACGACAAGCCTACATCATCAACAACTACATCACCACCACTTCCGAGGGAAGAGACATAATCACATGGGTATGGGCAGCCCCCTTGGCAACTGACAAGCTTGGAGGAGGTGACCCGGTATCGTATCACCATCACACTCCTATCTTAACCGTTTTTCTTAGTTCGATCCTTTTGGTAATATCTTGATCTTGTAGAATAAAGTTTTAGTATGATTTAGTTTTGAGTTTTGCTTTATGATCCTTCTATGTAATCAAGCCCGTGAGCTATATATAATAAAGATTAGTGTTGAGTCAAGGGCTTGATTATCTTGCTATGATCTTGAGGGAATAAAAAATAATAGAAGAAGAAATAATAAAAAGAAATAAAGAGATCATATTGATCTTATGGGGAGTAATGACTTCACATATAAAGAGTATGATGAATAAAAGTTGTTGATAGTTGACAAACATAGTTTTGGTCATCGTTGCAATTAATAGGAAGTAATAAAGAAAGAGAGGTTTTCATATATAAATATAGTATCTTGGACACCTTTAATGATTGTGAGTACTCATTAAAATATGACATGCTAAAGAGTTGATGTTGGACAAAGAAGACAACGTAATGGGTTATGTTTTCTTATATCTGAAATAAAGTATATTGTCATGGATCATCCAACATGTTGAGCTTGCCTTTCTCCCTCATGCTAGCCAAATTATTTGCACCAAGTAGAGATACTACTTGTGCTTCCGAATATCCTTAAACCCAGTTTTGCCATGAGAGTCGATCATATCTACCTATGGATCGAGTAAGATCCTTCAAGTAAGTTGTCATTGTTGCATGCAATAAAAATTGCTCTCTAAATATGCATGATTTATTAGTGTGGAGAAAATAAGTTTTATACGATCTTGTGATGTGGAAGAAATAAAAGCGACAGACTGCATAATAAAGGTCCATATCACAAGTGGTAATATAAAGTGACGTTCTTTCACATTAAGATTTTGTGCATTCAACCATAAAAGCACAAGGCAACCTCTGCTTCCCTCTGCGAGCGCATTGTGATCTTCACCTTTCCTTTTTACATTTTATCCTTTGGCAAGCGCATTGTGTTGGAAAGATCCTGATATTATAGAATCAACCAGAGGGGGGCCCTTGTAAAATTATCATGAACTATTATTGTTGAAATTACCCTTGAGGTAAAAGGTTGGGAGGCAACACTATAAGCCCCTATCTTTCTCTGTGTTCGATTAAAACTCCATACCCATAAGTATTGTGTAAGTGTTAGCAATTGTGAAAGACTAAATGATAATTATGATAAATTGCTGAAAAGCTCTTATATTGACTATTTCCGATGTTATGATAAATTGCAATTGCTTCAATGACCGAGATTTAGTTTGTTAGTTTTCAATGAAGTTTATGATTCATACTTGACATTGTGAATGGATTGTTACTTTAGCATAAGAAATCATAGGACAATATACATTTATGTTGCTATTATAAGAATGATCATGACGCCTTCATGTCCGTATTTTATTTTATCGACACCTCTATCTCTAAACATGTGGACATATTTTCCCTTATCGGTTTCCGCTTGAGGACAAGCGAGATCTAAGCTTGGGGGAGTTGATACGTCCATTTTGCATCATGCTTTTATATCGATATTTATTGCATGATGGGCATTTATTACATATTATGTCACAATACTTATGCCTATTTTCTCTTATTTTCAAGGTTTACACAAAGAGGGAGAATGCCGACAGCTGGAATTCTGGGCTGGAAAAGGAGCAAATATTCGAGATCTATTTTGCATAGCTCCGAAATTCCCGAAACTTCACAACAGCAGTTTTTGGAATTAATAAAAAATTCTGGCGAAAGAATCAACCAGAGGGGGGCCACCCACCATCCACGAGGGTGGGGGGCGCGCCCCCTGCCTCGTGGGCCCCCTGGCAGGCCTCTGGTGCCCATCTTATGCTATATGAAGTCATTCACCTTGGAAAAATAAAGAGGAAGCTTTCGGGACGAAACACCGCCGCCACGAGGTGGAACCTTGGCAGAACCAATCTAGGGCTCCGGCGGAGCTGTTCTACCGGGGAAACATCCCTCTGGGATGGGGAAATCATCACCATCATCATCACCATCGATCCTCTCAGTGGGAGGGGGGTCAATCTCCATCAACATCTTCACTAGCACCATCTGCTCTCAAACCCTAGTTCATCTCTTGTATCCAATCTTTGTCTCATAACCTCATATTGGTACCTGTGAGTTGCTAGTAGTGTTGATTACTCCTTGTAGTTGATGCTAGTTGGTTTATTTGGTGGAAGATCATATGTTCAGATCCTTTATGCATATTAATACCCCTCTGATTATGAACATGAATATGATTTGTGAGTAGTTACGTTTGTTCCTGAAGACATGAGAGAAGTCTTTCTATAAGTAGTCATGTGAATTTAGTATTCGTTCGATATTTTGATGAGATGTATTTTGTCTTTCCTCTAGTGGTGTTATGTGAACGTCGACTACATGAAACATCACCATTATTTGGTCCTAGAGGAAGGCATTGGGAAGTAATAAGTAGATGATGGGTTGCTAGAGTGACAGAAGCTTAAACCCTAGTTTATGCGTTGCTTCGTAAGGGGCTGATTTGGATCCATATGTTTCATGCTATGGTATGTTTACCTTAATACTTCTTTTGTATTTGCGGGTGCTTGCAATACGGGTTAATCATAAGTGGGATACTTGTACAAGGAAGGGAAGTACCCAAGCACTGGTCCACCCACATATCAAATTATCAAAGTAACGAATGTGAATCATATGAGCGTGATGAAAACTAGCTTGACGATAATTCCCATGTGTCCTCGGGAGTGCTTTCCTTCATATAAGAGTTTGTCCAGGCTTGTCCTTTGCTACAAAAAGGATTGGGCCACCTTGCTGCACCTTGTTTACTTTTGTTACTTGTTACCTGTTACAAATTACCTTATCACAAAACTATCTGTTATCGATAATTTCAGTGCTTGCAGAGAGTACCTTACTGAAAACTGCTTGTCATTTCCTTCCGCTCCTCGTTGGGTTCGACACTCTTACTTATCGAAAGGACTACGATAGATCCCCTACACTTGTGGGTCATCACACCACTAGTGTTTAGGGTCGGCGCACGATCATGCACGTTCGTGTGCATGCGGTTGCGCTGGGCGCGACACGATGATGTAATTACCTGCTGCAAAAGCTGCCATGTGAACGTGCCGAGAATACAGGCCATTCGGCCCCCATTTATTCTTGCGGCCATTTAACTTCATCTCTCGTGTCACACGACACAATAAGCACACGCACAATGACACATACAGAGAGGACATCCAGCGGTTACAATGGCGCTCCCCGTGGCTCCAATGGCTCTCCCAGCGGACGACGACGACAACGGAGGGCAGTTCCCCATGCGTCACATAGTGGACACCCACGTGAGGGGGAAGACCCTCTCGGTGGTGTACACGAAAGATCCAGTCTTGGTGGAGAGCTCCATCCAAACTATGTAGCAGTTCCTTGCCGAGGACAAGTACCAAGTGGTCGGCTTCGACCTCGAGTACACCATCGGTCATGCCCGGTACAATCAGAAGGTTGTCGTGGCCCAGTTGTGCGTGCAACACGACTTCCTCATCAGTCACTACCACCTGGCCACAAGGCCATGCGAGTGTTTGTCGAGGTTTATCAACATCTCCGACTGTAGTTTCGCTACGCTGGAGACCAACAACGATCTAAAAGCGAGCAAGGTTTCGGGCTTGAAAGGCCGGAATCTTGTCAACATACAGGACCACTACAATGTCTGGGCAGCGGCAACAACAAACTGAACTCCCTGGTTGACCTCGCCTCGGCCATCATCAACCCCTACTACATGAAGATGAAGGATGAGAGCAAGAAGGACAAGAATGCCTGGCACAGTGTTTGGCATGAGAGACTGGATGAACAACACATCAAGTACGTGGCCATGGACGCGTACACAAGCTACGAGATGTACAGGCGGATCATTGATATGAGGAAGTGTCTTCTTCCTGCCCCAGAAGAGGGATCGAGCCACAGAGAAGTGGTGGGAGCGTCACAAAAAGTAGATGACTAGACGATCGTTTCTCCTACTTTAGAATGCATGCAATTGTTTATTGAGGTGTGTGCGAATGATCTGTGTAGTCACTTATGTAATTTGATGTTTATTTCAGTTATATATATACATGTTATTCTTTTGTAGACAGAGCAAATCACACAGTTTATTAGCAGCAACCGTCTGTGTTATTATTGGTCTTCGCACACATTTCTGATTATGGACTTGTTTGCCGCATATCACACACATCTTGTTCTTTTGAACTGTTTCTGTTATCTTGGCTCATCACAAACAGTTCATCTGAGTGAACGGTATGCCCTCCATCGCACACACCTTGATCTGGCTAACCATTTATATTGTGTTGCCTAATTATAGACAGTTCACCCGAATGAACTGTATGCCGTATATCACACACACCCTCATTTGGCTGACCATTTCTATTGTTTTGGATTATCACAAACAATTCGTATGGATTAACCGTATGCCACGCATCGCGCACGCAGCTCTGATCTGAATCGTGTTTGATGTCCGCGCCATTGCAAATAGTTCATCTCATTTTTGACGGTTTTCTTACACCACTGTTTGCGAGTAATGCATCGCACACAGTTTCGTGGAAGGGTCTCTGATTGGACTATCGCATTTGGACCATCCTGCAGTAGTGTGGGGTATGTGGCTCGCAAGGACGCTTTGATCCCCGGCTCGCCATTGGTGGGTCATGAGAGTGGCCGGGTAAACAAGCGTCATTTCACCTTCGCCTGCTTCCTCTCGTCTCTTCTTCCTCCCACTTCTGCTTCCTTGCATCTCCGCTCCGCGGCAATAGCAACGTTCACCGTCTTCGCCCTGCCATTTCCTCCCCCGTGAGATGAGAGATTAGCCATTTGGGGTCCTTAACCGGGGCCAGCAGCGTTCGTGCGACCAGGAAGGCGGAGAAGAAGCAGAAGGCGGAAAACTTCGGCGCCGCCACTGAGCCACAACCCAGCACTGAGATCTTCACAAGCCTATGGACTCGCTCCATATTCTCGGACGGAGATGTCCTGAAGCTGAAGGCGGAGGGGTTGTTCCCATCCAACCTCAAATATCGGATTCCTCTTTCTATAGAGGAATTCCCGGCGCCGACGCACATGTCCTCCATCTCGACTTTTTTGCTTGAGGCTTCAGTTTCCCTCTGCATCCCTTTGTGCGAGGGATGCTCTTTTTCCTTGGCATTCAGCTCCACCTCCCCAACCCACCGACATTCTTCACGTCGCGAACTTCATTATGTTCTATGAGTGCCTTCTTGGGGCTGCCCCCCATTTCGACTTGTTCCGACACTTTTTCTGTGTCAAGGGTCAGATGAGCGGCAGCTCTAGTCATGACGTTGCCGAGGTTAGCATTCAGCTGCACCCTCACTCCCTCTTCCTCCTGATGAACATTCCTAGGTCGATGGGGGCCTGGCATAAGAGGCGGGCATATGCATTCGGCCTCGAGGCTGACTTGCCAGCCTTCTCTGGTGAGCCCCCACTGCGCCTAAGCTCTTGGGGGTGTTGATGAAGGCGATGGCGTCCTTTGAAGGACAATAGCCTGACTAGTCTCCAGATCGCACAAAACCTGGGTGGAGCATCGAGTCTTCCCTTTGCAGGCTCGTAGTGGGCTGCTGAGTGATTATTGCGGGCCGACCGACCCAATCGGACCTCCTCCAGCGACCTACAAGAGGAGGAAGTTCACCGTCGCCTTGCCCAAGATTGCTGGCCGATAAGGTGTCCATGAAGGTCGCACTAGGGCCCTTCAGCCGCGCGGCCCCTCCCAAAGAGGTATGTTCTTTCGGCCTAATTTGGGCGAAAATGGGAAGGAGAGGTCGAGTCTTGTCCCTGACCTTCGTTCCTTTGACTTTTTCAGGAGTCTGCGGGGTTCACCGCTTTTCTTTTGGAGTCCCCGCTTCCTGGGAAGGACCTGACCCCGGAGGTGTGGGTGCTCCTACAGCCCGCTGCTGTCGGTGCACTAAGAATAGGGTCCTTAGTACCTTGGACTTATGCACAGATAGTGGCAGCATTCCCGGCAAGGCGTCTTGCCGGAGGCAAGCCTAGAATCAAGGAGTGCGTCAAGAAGACCAAGGAATAGAATAAGACAAGCATCAAGAGGCACACTGGAAGCGGTCATTGCCAGCCAGATCGAGCCGGCAAGACGAAGGCCCGGCAAGCCCCATGGCTAGCGAACCCCCACCAACTACCAGTGCTCCACCTCACTAGCCAGCTGGTGGCTGATCGGTGAGGTGTCGAACCCGTAGGCAGCAAGGTGGAGTTTGGCGACACGTGTCAGCATGCTAGAGAGAATATTACCTTTATTGGCACCTATCCAAATGGTGTTTCAAGCTAATAGGAGTTAGGTGGGCAAGCGGTGCTACATCCTTCTCGGGGCTTCTCCTCCTCATGACACTTATGTTGGAAATATGCCCTAGAGGCAATAATAAATTAGTTATTATTATATTTCCTTGTTCATGATAATCGTTTATTATCCATGCTATAATTGTATTGAAAGGAAACTCAGATACATGTGTGGGTATATAGACAACACCATGTCCCTAGTAAGCCTCTAGTTGACTAGCTCGTTAATCAATAGATGGTTACGGTTTCCTGACCATGGACATTGGATGTCATTGATAACGGGATCACATCATTAGGAGAATGATGTGATGGAGAAGACCCAATCCTAAGCCTAGCACAAAGATCGTAGTTCGTATGCTAAAGCTTTTCTAATGTCAAGTATCATTTCCTTAGACCATGAGATTGTGCAACTCCCGGATACCGTAGGAATGCTTTGGGTGTACCAAACATCACAACGAATCGGGTGACTATAAAGGTGCATTACAGGTATCTCCGAAAGTGTCTGCTTGGGTTGGCACGAATCGAGATCTGGATTTGTCACTCCGGTTGACGGAGAGGTATCTCTGGCCCACTCGGTAGGACATCATCATAATGTGCACAATGTGACCAAGGGGTTGATCACGGATGATGTGTTACGGAACGAGTAAAGAGACTTGCGGTAATGAGATTGAACAAGGTATCGGTATACCGACGATCGAATCTCGGGCAAGTACAATGCCGCTAGACAAAGGGAATTGTATACGGATCGATTGAGTCCTTGACATCGTGGTTCATCCGATGAGATCATCGTGGAACATGTGGGAGCCAACATGGGTATCCAGATCCCGCTGTTGGTTATTGACCGGAGAACGTCTCGGTTATGTCTACATGTCTCCCGAACCCGTAGGGTCTACACATTAAGGTTCGATGGCGCTAGGGTTATAAAGGAAGTTTGTATGTGGTTACCGAATGTTGTTCGAGTCCGGATGAGATCCCGGACGTCACGAGGAGTTCGGAATGGTCCGGAGGTAAAGATTTATATATGGAAAGTTGTTGTTCGGGTTCCGAAAAGTTCGGGTTTTTCGGTATTGTACCGGATGCTTCGAGAGGTTCGGAGGATTCGGAGGTCCGAAATAGTTCCACCACGTCCAATACAGTAGCATGGTCTGTGAGGGGGCGCCCTAGCCTTAATGGGCCAGGGCACCAGCCCCCAAGGCCCATGCGCATGGGAAGGGAAAACCCTAAAGGGGAGGCCTCCACTTGACTTGGGAGGCACTCCTCCCCCCTTAGCCGCCCCCTAGATGGGATCTAGGGCTGGCCGCACCCCTTGGGGTGGAAACCCTAAAGGGGCGCAGCCCCTTTCCCTATATATAGTTGAGGTTTGGGGCTGCAACACATGAGAACTTCTCCTCTTGGTGCAGCCCCCTCCTCCTCCTCCTCCTCTCCCTTGGTGCTTGGCGAAGCCTGCGGGATTGCCACGCCCTCCACCACCACCACGCCGTTGTGCTGCTGCTGGATGGAGTCTTCCTCAACCTCTCCCTCTCTCCTTGCTGGATCAAGGCGTGGGAGACGCCACCGGCTGTACGTGTGTTGAACGCGGAGGTGCCGTCCGCTCGCACTAGGATCTCCGGTGATTTGGATCACGACGATCGACTCCTTCAACCCCGTTCTCTTGAACGCTTCCGCTTAGCGATCTACAAGGGTATGTAGATGCACTCTCCTTCCACTCGTTGCTAGTTTCTCCATAGATAGATCTTGGTGACACGTAGGAAAATTTTGAATTTCTGCACCATAACCCAACAGTGGCATCATGAGCAAGGTCTATTGCGTAGATTCTTTGCACGAGTAGAACACAAAGTAGTTGTGGGCGTTGATTTTGTTCAATATGCTTACCGTTACTAGTCCAATCTTGTTTCGACGGTATTGTGGGATGAAGCGGCCCGGACCGACCTTACACGTACTCTTACGTGAGACAGGTTCCACCGACTGACATGCACTTGGTGCAAAAGGTGGCTAGCGGTGCCGCCTCTCCACTTTAGTCGGAACGGATTCGATGAAAAGGGTCCTTATGAAGGGTAAATAGCAACTGGCATATCACGTTGTGGTTTTGCGTAGGTAAGAAACGTTCTTGCTAGAAACCCATAGCAGCCACGTAAAAACATGCAAACAATAATTAGAGGACGTCTAACTTGTTTTTGCAGGGTATGCTATGTGATGTGATATGGCCAAGAAGAATGTGATGAATGATATGTGATGTATGAGATTGATCATGTTCTTGTAATAGGAATCACAACTTGCATGTCGATGAGTATGACAACCGGCAGGATCCATAGGAGTTGTCTTTATTTATTGTATGACCTGCGTGTCATTGAACAAACGCCATGTAATTACTTTACTTTATTGCTAACTGGTAGCCATAGTAGTAGAAGTAATAAGTTGACGAGACAACTTCATGGAGACACGATGATGGAGATCATGATGATGGAGATCATGGTGTCATGCCGGTGACGATGATGATCATGGAGCCCCGAAGATGGAGATCAAAAGGAGCAAAATGATATTGGCCATATCATGTCACTATTTGATTGCATGTGATGTTTATCATGTTTATGCATCTTGTTTACTTAGAACGACGGTAGTAAATAAGATGATCCCTTACAACAATTTCAAGAAGTGTTCTCCCCTAACTGTGCACCGTTGCTAAAGTTCGTCGCTTCTAAGCACCACGTGATGATCGGGTGTGATGGATTCTTACGTTCACATACAACGGGTGTAAGACAGATTTACACACGCGAAACACTTAGGGTTAACTTGACGAGCCTAGCATGTACAGACATGGCCTCGGAACACAGAGACCGAAAGGTCGAGCATGAGTCGATAGTAGATACGATCAACATGAAGATGTTCACCGATGATGACTAGTCCGTCTCACGTGATGATCGGACACGGCCTAGTTGACTCGGATCATGTAATCACTTAGATGACCAGAGGGATGTCTATCTGAGTGGGAGTTCATAAGATGAACTTAATTATCTTGAACATAGTCAAAAGACCTTTTGCAAATTATGTCGTAAGCTCGCGCTTTAGTTCCACTGTTTAGATATGTTCCTAGAGAAAATATAGTTGAAAGTTGAAAGTAGCGATTATGCGGACAGTAGAAAGCTTATGTCCTTAATGCACCGCCAAAGGTGTCTGAACCCCAAAGGTCGTTTGTGGATGTTGTGAACATCGGACATACACGTTTTGATAACTACGTGATAGTTCAGTTAAACGGTTTTGAGTTGAGGCACGAAAGACGTTTTCGAAATGTTGCGGAACATATGAGATGTTTCGAGGGCTGAAATTGGGATTTCAAGCTCGTGCCCACGTCAAGAGGTATAAGACCTCCGACGATTTTCTTAGCCTGCAAACTAAGAGAGAAAAGCTCAATCGTTGAGTTTGTGCTCAGATTGTCTGAGTGCAACGATCACTTGAATCGAGTGGGAGTTAATCTTCCTGATGAGATAGTGATGTTTCTCCAAAGTCATTGCCACCAAGCTGCTAGAGCTTCGTGTTGAACTATAACATGTCAGGGATAGATATGATGATCCTTGAGGTATTCACGATGTTTGACACCGCGAAAGTAGAAATCAAGAAGGAGCATCAATTGTTGATGGTTGGTGAAACCACTAGTTTCAAGAAGGGCAAGGGCAAGAAGGGACACTTCATGAAACGGCAAATCAGTTGTTGCTGCAAAGTGAAGAAACCCAAGGTTGAACCCAAACCCGAGACTAAGTGCTTCGTAATAAGGGAACAGCCATCGAGCAGAATTATCCTAGATACTTGGTAGATAAGAAGGCTGGCAAGGTCGATAGAAGTATATTGGATATACATTATGTTAATGTGTACTTTACTAGTACTCCTAGTAGCACCAGGGTATTAAGATACCGGTTCGGTTGCTAAGTGTTAGTAACTCAAATAAAAGCTACGGAATAAACGGAGACTAGCTAAAGGTGAGTGACGATATGTGTTGAAGTGTTTCCATGTTTGATGTGATCAAACATCGCACGCTCCCTCTACCATCAAGATTAGTATTAAACCTGAATAATTGTCATTTGGTGATTGCGTTGAGCATAGACATGATTGGATTATGTCTATCGCAATACGGTTATTCATTTAAGGAGAATAATGGTTACTCTATTTATTTAAATAATACCTTCAATGGTCTTGCACCTAAAGGAATGGTTTATTGAATCTCGATCGTAGTGATATACATTTTCATGCCAAAAGATATAAGATAGTAATGATAGTACCACTTACTTGTGGCACTGCCATGTAAGTAATATTGGTATAAAACGCATGAAGAAGCTCCATGTTGATGGATCTTTGAACTCACTCGTTTTTGAAAAGTTTGAGACATGCAAACCATGTCTATTGGTGTATACGCATGAAGAAACTCCATGCAGATGGATCGTTTGGACTCACTTGATTTTGAATCACTTGAGATATGCAAATCATACCACATGGGCAAGATGACCAAAAGCCTCGGTTTCAAAGAAGATGGAACAAGGTAGCAACCTGTTGGAAGTAACACATTTTGATGTGTGCAGCCCAATGAGTGCCGAGGCATGCAGTGAATATCGTTATGTTCGACTTCACGGATGATTCGAGTAGATGTTGAGTATATTTACTTGATGAAACACAAAGTCTGAATTATTGAATGGTTCAAGTAATTTCAGAGTGAAGTTAAAGATCATCGTGACAAGAGGATAAAATGTCTATGATATGATCATAGAGATGAGTATCTGAGTTACGAGCTTTGGCACGCTATTAAGACATAGTGGAAATTGTTTCACAATTAATACCGCCTGCAACACCATAGTGTGATGGTGTGTCCGAACATCATAGTTGCACCCTATTGGATATGGTGCGTACCTTGATGTCTCTTATCGAATTACCACTGTCGTTCATGGGTTAGGCATTAGAGACAACCGCACTCACTTTAATAGGGCACCACGTAATTCCGTTGAGACGACACCGTTTGGAGAAACCTAAGTTGTCGTTTCTTAAAAGTTTGGGGCTGCGACGCTTATGTGGAAAAGTTTCAGGTTGATAAGCTCGAACCCAAAGCGGACAAAATGCATCTTCATAGGACACCCAAAACAGTTGGGTATACCTCCTAATTCAGATCCGAAAGCAATAGGGATTGTTTCTTGAATCGGATCCTTTCTCGAGGAAAAGTTTGTCTCGAAAAGTTGAGTGGGAGGATGTTGGAGACTTGATGAGGTTATTGAACCGTCACTTCAACTAGTGTGTAGCAGGGCACAGGAAGTTGTTCCCGTGGCACCTACACCAATTGAAGTAGAAGCTTATGATAGTGATCATGAAGTTTCCGATCAAGTCACTATCGTACATCGTAGGTTGACAAGGATGCGTACTACTTTAGAGTGGTACAGTAATCCTGTCTTGAAGGTCATGTTGCTAGACAACAATGAACCTACGAGCTATGGAGAAGTGATGGTGGGCCCAAATTCCGACAAATGGTTAGAAGCCATGAAATCCGAGATAGGATCCATGTATCAGAACAAAGCATAGACTTTGGTGGACTTGCCCGATGATCGGCAAGCCATTGAGATGAATGGATCTTTAAGAAGAATACGGACGTGGACGGTAATGTCACCGTCTATGAAGCTCGACTTGTGGCGAAGAGTTTTTTCACAAGTTCAAGGAGTTGAATACAATGAGATTTTCTCATCCGTAGCGATGCTTAAGTCCGTCGGAATCATGTTAGCATAAGCTGTATTTATGAAATCTGGCAGATGGATGTCAAAATGAGTTTCCTTACCAGTTTTCGTAAGGAAAGGTTGTATGTGATACAATCAGAAAGTTTTGTTGATCCTAAGGATGCTAAAAGGTATGCTGGCTCCAGCGATCCTTTCTAAGGACTGGAGTAAGCACCTCGGAGTTGGAATGTGCGCTTTGATGAGATGATCAAAGATTTTGGGTTTATACAAAGTTTATGAGAAACTTGTATTTCCAAAGAAGTGAGTGGGAGCACTATAGAATTTCTGATGAGTATATCAGAAATGATGTAGAATTTTCTGGAAAGCATATAGGGTTATTTGAAAGGTGTTTTTCAATAGAAAACCTGGATCAAGCTACTTGAACATTGAGCATCAAGATCTATAAGGATAGATCAAAAAATGCTTAATGGTACTTTCAAATGAGCATATACCTTGACATGATCTTGAAAGTGTTCAAGATGGATCAGTCAAAGAAGGAGTTCTTGCCTGAGATGTAAGGTATGAAGTTAAGAGTTAAAGCTCGACCACGGCAGAAGAGAGAGAAAGGATGAAGGTCGTCCCCTATGCTTCAGACGTAGGCTCTACAGTATGCTATGTTGTGTACCGCATAGGAAGTGTGCCTTGCCATGAGTCAGTCAAGGGGTACAAGAATGATCCAAGAATGGATCATTGGACAGCGGTCAAAATTGTCCTTGGAGTAAATAAGGACATGTTTCTCGATTATGGAGGTGATAAAGAGTTCGGCGTAAAGGGTTACGTCGATGCAAGCTTTAACACCTATCCGAGTGACTCTGAGTAGCAAACCGGATACATATAGTGGAGCAACCATTTGGAATAGCTTCAAGTGGAGCGTGGAAGCAGCATTTATAATATGACCTAGAAATTTGCAAAGCACACAAGGATCTGAAAGGTTCAGACCCGTTGACTAAAACCCGTTGACTAAAACCTCTCTCACAAGCAAAACATGATCAAACCTTAGAACTCATTGAGTCTAAATCACATAATGATGTGAACTAGTTTACAGACACTAGTAAACTCTTTGGGTGTTGGTCACATGGCGATGTGACCTATCAGTGTTAATCACATGACAATGTGAACTAGATTATTGACTCTAGTGCAAGTGGGAGACTGTTGGAAATATGCCCTAGAGGCAATAATAAATTAGTTATTATTATATTTCCTTGTTCATGATAATCGTTTATTATCCATGCTATAATTGTATTGAAAGGAAACTCAGATACATGTGTGGGTATATAGACAACACCATGTCCCTAGTAAGCCTCTAGTTGACTAGCTCGTTAATCAATAGATGGTTACGGTTTCGACCATGGACATTGGATGTCATTGATAACGGATCACATCATTAGGAGAATGATGTGATGGACAAGACCCAATCCTAAGCCTAGCACAAAGATCGTAGTTCGTATGCTAAAGCTTTTCTAATGTCAAGTATCATTTCCTTAGACCATGAGATTGTGCAACTCCGGATACCATAGGAATGCTTTGGTGTACCAAACGTCACAACGTAATCGGGTGACTATAAAGGTGCATTACGGTATCTCCGAAAGTGTCTCATTGGGTTGGCACGAATCGAGATGGATTTGTCACTCCGGTTAACGGAGAGGTATCTCTGGGCCCACTCGGTAGGACATCATCATAATGTGCACAATGTGACCAAGGGGTTGATCACGGGATGATGTGTTACGGAACGAGTAAAGAGACTTTCCGGTGACGAGATTGAACAAGGTATCGGTATACCGACGATCGAATCTCGGGCAAGTACAATGCCGCTAGACAAAGGGAATTGTATACGGGATCGATTGAGTCCTTGACATCGTGGTTCATCCGATGAGATCATCGTGGAACATGTGGGAGCCAACATGGGTATCCAGATCCCGCTATTGGTTATTGACCGGAGAACGTCTCGGTTATGTCTACATGTCTCCCGAACCCGTAGGGTCTACACACTTAAGGTTCGATGATGCTAGGGTTATAAAGGAAGTTTGTATGTGGTTAACGAATGTTGTTCGGAGTCCCGGATGAGATCCCGGACGTCACGAGGAGTTCTGGAATGGTCCGGAGGTAAAGATTTATATATGGAAAGTTGTTGTTCGGTTAGGAAAAAGTTCGGGTTTTTCGGTATTGTACCGGATGCTTCCTGAAGGTTCGGAGGATTCGGAGGGTCCGGAGGTCCGGAAATAGTTCCACCACGTCCAATACAGTAGCATGGGCTGTAGGGGCGCCCTAGCCTTAATGGGCCAGGGGCACCAGCCCCCAAGGCCCATGCGCATGGGAAGGGAAAACCCTAAAGGGGAGGCCTCCACTTGACTTGGGAGGCACTCCTCCCCCTTGGCCGCCCCCAGATGGGATCTAGGGCTGGCCGACCCTTGGGGTGGGAAACCCTAAAGGGGCGCAGCCCCTTCCCCATATATAGTTGAGGTTTGGGGCTGCAATACACATGAGAACTTCTCCTCTTGGTGCAGCCCCGCCTCTCCTCCTCCTCCTCTCCTTGGTGCTTGGCGAAGCCTGCGGGATTGCCACGCCTCCACCACCACCACGCTGTTGTGCTGCTGCTGGATGGAGTCTTCCTCAACCTCTCCTCTCTCCTTGCTGGATCAAGGCGTGGGAGACGCCACCGGGCTGTACGTGTGTTGAACGCGGAGGTGCCGTCCGTTCGGCACTAGGATCTCCGGTGATTTGGATCACGACAGTCGACTCCTTCAACCCCGTTCTCTTGAAAGCTTCCGCTAGCGATCTACAAGGGTATGTAGATGCACTCTCCTTCCACTCGTTGCTAGTTTCTCCATAGATAGATCTTGGTGACACGTAGGAAAATTTTGAATTTCTGCGCCATAACCCAACAACTTAGTGATACATTAAATGCTTTTTGTCCTAACTAGCAGAGTTAGGTATGATATCACTGTATGCTATCAAATCATTGTGTAATAACCTTTTTACCTCTATGGTAACCCATTGAGCTATAAAAGGAGGGCCATGGCAACCTTTACAAGGGCTCAAACCCATTCAAAACCCACGAACAATTGCTCGAGTAGCTGCCTTCCCCTAGCGACTTGCCGGGGGAGAGCGCTCCGTGTACTTGTGCTCCACACATTCTCAATACACCAAAAGCAGGAGTAGGGTGTTACACCTCAGATGTGGCCCGAAACTGGGTAAAATCCTTGTGCTTTCTATTGTACCTGCTCTTTGGTTTTGTGCAATCCCCTCACCAAACCACAAAGGGGCTAAACCACCCCATAGATAGTCGATCCACACCGACATCTTTAGCGCGCCAGGTAGGTAGATCACCGGCGTGAACATGGTTAGCAGACTGTGCGTCAACTTCATTGAGTTTCATCATCATCTTCATCATCCATGGAGCCCAAGAAGAAGGGCCCCATGGTGACAAAGCCTTCCATGACCAAGCTCCCTACACACATGCCCACAAGCGGCGCTGGCGTCACCACCACTGCGGATAGCACGAATGTCGCGGGAGGCTCGACCAGCGCAGGTTGCGCAGTCGCTGCGCCCACTGCAGTGGGAACGGGTGGAGGAGGCACTGGAGGTGGTCGCCTTCCACGACCTTCCAGCAACAACGGTAACAACTGCATAGGCGGCACGGACACACAGCTTCCACCTTTCCAACGCACCGATGAATGCAACTGCCGGAGCGATGCTGCTTGGTCAGGCACAAGCCAGGGATTTTTTCCATAGTAGCAACTCCGGCAACAGCAATGTCCACAGCTACGACAAGCATGATGAACCGTCGAGCCCGACAAAATATTGATGGTCTCTCCAGGTCCATGACTGTGGTAAAATCAATGATGACCACTGTCGGGCGAGCGAACGAGGAGGTACTCGCACCAGTTTTGAACAATGCTGGAAGTGGGAGGCTACCCCGGCAACACGATACACGAGATTAACCCAGTAAATGATGGGCCCATACCCAACATTGAAAGGCGACCACCTTATTGGGTTGGATTCCGGTCGCGTTTGCGAGCTACAGCTAGTTCGTTGGGTGTCCACCTGGGCCAATAGGCCCGAATCATTGAGGGAATACCATGGAAAGGTTTCGCTTCCCCCCGGTAGGGTTCTTGGTGCTTCACAATTCTCTCTACATGTCCATCACGTGTTGATGGTATTTCCCCAAAGAGGAAGGGATGATGTAGCACAACTACGGTAGGTATTTCCCTCAGTGATGAGACCAAGGTTGTCGAACTAGTAGGAGAACCACGCAACACCACGTAAACAGCTCCTGCACACAAAGAACAAATACTTGCAACCCGACATAAGAGAGGGGTTGTGAATCCCTCATGGGTAAAAAAGATATGTAAAATTGTAGTAGATTGGATAAATAGATCTCGCGGGAACGCGGGATAAAATAAAAAAATTGCAGCAAAGTATTTTTGTACTTTTGGATTAATAGATATGAAGATAAAATCAAATAAAAATAGATCGCGAAGAAAAATATAATAAATAAGAGACCCCGGGGGCTGTAGATTTCACTAGTGGTAAACAAATTACTGTTGGGCAATTGATAGAACTTCAAATAATCATGATGATATCCAGGCAATGATCATTATATAGGCATCACGTCCAAGATTAGTAGACCGACTCCTGCCTGCATCTACTACTATTACTCCACACATCGACCGCTATCCAGCATGCATCTAGTGTATTAAGTTAATGGAGAAACGGAGTAATGCAATAAGAACGATGACATGACGTAGACAAGATCTATTTATGTAGAAATAGACCCCATCTTGTTATCCTTAATAGCAACGATACATACGTGTCAGTTCCCCTTCTCTTACTTGGATCAAGCACTGTAAGATCGAACCCATCACAAAGCACCTCTTCCTGTGGCAAGAAAAATCAATCTAGTTGGCCTAACTAAACCAAAGATTCAAAGAAGAAATACGAGGCTATAAGTAATCATACATATAAGAGATCGAAAGACTCAAATATACTTTCATGGATAAAAATATAGATCTGATCATAAACTCAAAGTTCATCGTATCCCAACAAACACACCGTAAAAAGAGTTACATCAAATAGAGCTCCAAGAGACCATTGTATTGAGAATCAAAAGAGAGAGAGAGGAAGCCATCTAGCTACTAACTACAGACCCATAGGTCTACAATAAACTAATCACGCATCATCGAAGAGGCACCAATGAGGATGACGAACCCATCTATGATGGTGTCTAGATTGGATCTGGTGGTTCTGGAATTTGTAGCGGCTGGAATTGATTTTCGTCGACTCCCCTAGGGTTTCTAGAATATTGGGGTATTTATAGAGCAAAGAGGTGGTGCAGGAGGCCACCAAGGTGGGCACAACCCACCTGGGCGCGCCCTGGTGGGTTGTGCTCCCCTCGGAGCTCCCCTCGGGTGCTTTCTTGGCCCAACAGGTGTCTTCTGGTCCATAAAAAATCACCAAAAAGTTTCGCTATGTTTGGACTCCATTTGGTATTGATTTTCTGCGAAATAAAGAAACTAGCAAAAAAATACAACTGGCATTGGGCACTATGTCAATAGGTTAGTCCCAAAAAATGATATAAAGTTGCTATAAAATGATTGTAAAACATCCAAGACTGTTAATATAACAACATGGAACAATAAAACATAATAGATACATTGGAGATGTATCAGCATCCCCAAGCTTAATTCCTTCTCGTCCTCGAGTAGGTAAATGTTAAAAACAGAATTTTTTATGTGGAATGCTGCCTAATATTTTCATCACACATTCTTTTCTTTGTAGCATGGACATTTGGACTTTTATGTGTTTCAAAGCAATAGTTTAGTTTTGACATGAGGAATTTAATACTCAAGCATATCAACAAGCAACCATGTCTTTCAAAATATCAACACTAAAGCAAGTTATCCCTAGCCCATTGTGCTCAATTATTGATCCATTCATGAAACACACTCGCATATTAGCTACACCCGATGCTCAAGTACGATCATAATGCCCCTTAGTCGGTGCTTTATAAGAGAAGATGGAGACTCAAGTAAAAATAAAAATTGCATAAAGTAAATAGAAAGGCCTTTCGTAGTGGGGAGTAGGGATTTATAGAGGTGCCAGAGCTCAAAGCCAAAAAGATAGAGATAAAAACATTTTGGGTGGCATGCTTTTCCTGTCAGCGAAAACGATCGAGTAGTTCCCAATACTTTCCATGCAAGATATATCATAGGTGGTTCACAAACAAAAAATAAAGTTTATTCCTTTTTCCACCATACTTTCACTTTCCATGGCTAACCGTATCCACGGGTGGCATCCATACCAACATTTCCAAGGAATTTATTATTTGACAACATAAAGTAAATTCATTTTTCATTTCGGGACTGGGCATCCCTAATACCTTTGCCGCACTCTCGTGCAATGACAAGTGAATAAACACTCATCTTGAGAATAACACATCTAGCATGGAAATATATCAGCCACCCCGTACCGTTTCATGAGCGGTACGAGCACACAAAAGGGAAATTTATTTTGAAAATTAGAGATGGCACATACAAATTTGCTTAGAACGGCAAAAGAATACCGCATATAGGTAGGTATAGGGACTCATGTGGAAAAAATGGTTTAAGTATTTTGGATGCACAAGTAGTGATCATACTTAGTGCAAATGAAGTCTAGCAAAATATTGAGAAGCATCCAACCAAGAAACGAAAAATCTCATAAGCGAGCATTAAGCATAACTAACACCGAATAATGCACCACAAGTAGGATGTAATTTCATTGCATAACTATTGACTTTCGTGCTTGTATAGGGAATCACAAATCTTAACACCAATATTCTTAATAAAGCATAATTACTCATCAACATTACTCACATATCACTATCATCATATCTCAAAAGTATTACAAAGAATCAAGTTTATTTTGTCTAATGATCTTCATGAAAGTTTTATTATATCCTCCTTCGATATCTATCACTTTGGAAATAGTTTCATATGTTGCATTTAATAAGCTCAATATAAGTGAAGAACATGAGTATGATATTTATTTTTCTCAAATTAATCTAAGTGAAGCATGAGAGAATTTCTTCAAAGATAACAAAGCTCACCATTCTCAAAAAGGTATAAGTGAAGCACTAGAGCAATTCCAAGGCTCTAAAAAACTTAAGTGAAGCATAGGAGCAAGCATAGCATAATTTGTCTCTCCAAAATAGGTGTGTAAAACAAGGATGCTTATTAAAAATTAAAAATAAAAACAAACAAAGACTCATATCATACAAGCAGCTCCAAGGAAAACTCATAATATGTGACGAATAAAAATATAGTTTCAAGTAAAATACCGATGGTTGTTAGAAGAAAGAGGGGATGCCACTCGGGGCCATCCTCAAGCTTAGTCCCTTGATACTTCTTGAATATTATCTTGGGGGTGCCTCGGGCATCCCCAATCTTAGCCTTTTGCTAATCCTTATTCCTTCATCCATCGCGATCTCACCCAAAACTTGAAAACTTTAATCACACAAAACTAAACTAAACCTTCGTGAGATCCGTTAGTATAAGAAAGCAAATCACTACTTTAAGTACTATTGCAATCCCATTCATATTTTATTTTTGCATTATATATACTGTATTCCAACTTTTCTATGGCAAAAACTCTTCAAAGGAAACCATAGAATCATCAAAACAAGCACACAACGCAAATAAAACAGAATCTGTCAAAAACAGAATAGTCTGTAGGAATCTGAATATTTTGAATACTTCTGTAACTCCAAATTTTTTGAAAAATTAGGACAACGTGAGAAATTTTTATAATAATCTTCTGCAAAACGAATTGGTATTTTATAACACTTTTGTTAAAAATGAGAATTATTTTCGTGAGCGCAAATGTTTCTATTTTTCAGCAAGATCAAATCAACTATCACCCAACATGATCCCATAGGCTTTGCTTTGCACAAACGCTAATTAAAACACAAAAGGCACAATCATAACAGTAGAATAACTGTGCAAAAACTCAAGAACAGAAAGAAAAATATAAAAATAAATTTTATTCATTGGGTTGCCTACCAACAAGCGCTATTGTTTTATGCCCCTAGCTAGGCATTGATAATTCTAATGATGCTCACATGAATGATAGCAACTGAAACATGAAGAGAGCATCATGTAGCATGTGATAAACAAATTTAAGTCTAACATACTTCCTATTCATATGAATTTTATAATAAAACAAATTATCAAGACAAGCAAAAACAAGCATATGCATGGAAAAAGAAAGAAACAATAGCAATCTCAACATACCGAGAGGTAATTTAGTAACATGAAAATTTCTACAACCATATTTTCCTCTCTTATAATAATTACATGTGGATCATATTCAAGTTCAAAAATATAACTATCACATAAAATATTATCTTTATTATCCACATGCATGCAAAGGTGACACTATTCCAAAATTGTGGGACCAAAATCAACTAAAGCCATGACCTCTCAGAACCCACTTTCATCAAAAATTTCATAAGATTGAACACTCTCCAAATTTGTGGGATTACTTTTACCTAAAGTTAACACTATTCCAAACCCACTTTCAATATTATTGCAAACATTATTATCAGAAACATATTCATCATTAGGCTCAAACGAATTTTCAAGACCATAAGAAGCATTATCACCCCAATCATGGCCATTGCAATAAGTAGTGGACATAACAATATTAGCATCCCCAAGATTGGGGTTTTGCATATTATTAGCACAATTGACATTAATAGAAATTATAAGAACATCATTTCAGTCATGCTTTTCATCCAAGGAGCTATCATGAATCACTTTATAAATTCCTTCTTTCAACACTTCATGACAGTTTTCAGATTCATGAATCTCAAGCAAAACTTCATAAAGATAATCTAGCACACTCAACTTACTAGCAATTGGTTCATCATAATTTGATCTTTTGAAAAGATTAGCTAGTGGATGAGGATCCATATCAATAGATTTTTAGCAAGCGAAGATGCAAGCAAATAAGAGATACATGGAAACACAAGCAAACAAGAGATCTGACACGAAAAAGGCAAACGAAAAAGAGGGCGAATAAAACGGAAAAAAATTGTGAAGTGGGGGAGATGAAAACAAGATGCAAATGGAAAATAATGTAAATTGCATGGAGATGAGATTTGTGATTAGGAACCTGGTAGATGTTGATGATGTCTCCCCGACAACAGCGCTAGAAATTCCTTTTGATGCGGCTTGAACTACGTCGGTATTTCCCCAAAGAGGAAGGGATGATGCAGCACATCTACAGTACGTATTTCCCTTAGTGATGAGATCAAGGTTATCGAACCAGTAGGAGAACCACCCAACACCACGTAAACAACTCCTGCACACAAAGAACAAATACTTGCAACCCGACATAAGAGAGGGGTTGTCAATCCCTCACGGATACAAAGATTGGTAAAAGTGTAGTAGATTGGATAAATAGATCTCGCGGGAACGCGAGATAAAATAAATAAATAAAAATTGCAGCAAGGTATTCTTGGATTTTTGGATTAATAGGTCTAAAAATAAAAGCAAATAAAAATATATCGTGAAGGCAAATATAATAAAGAAGAGACCTGGGGGCCGTAGATTTCACTAGTGGCTTCTCTCGAGAAAAATATCATACAGTGGGTAAACAAATTAATGTTGGGCAATTGATAGAACTTCAAATAATGATGATGATATCCATACCATGATTATTGTATAGGCATCACGTCCAATATTAGTAGACCGACTCCTGCCTGCATCTACTACTATTATTCCACACATCGACCGCTATCCAGCATGCATCTAGTGTATTAAGTTCATGGAGAAATGGAGTAATGCAATAAGAATGATGACATGATGTAGACAAGATCTATTTATGTAGAAATAGACCCCATCTTGTTATCCTTAGTAGCAACGATACATACGTGTCGATTCCCCTTCTGTCACTTGGATCAAGCACCGTAAGATCAAACCCATCACAAAGCACCTCTTCCCATGGCAAGAAAAATCGATCTAGTTGGCCTAACTAACTAAAGATTCGAAGAAGAAATACGAAGCCATAAGTAATCATGCATATAAGAGATCAAAAGAATCAAATAACATTCATGGATAAAAACATAGATCTGATCATAAACTCAAATTTCATCGGATCCCAACAAACACACCGCAAAAAGAGTTACATCAAATAGATCTCCAAGAGACCATTGTATTGAGAATCAAAAGAGAGAGAGGAAGCCATCTAGCTATGAACTACGGACCCGTAGGCCTACAATGAACTACTCACACAACATCGGAGAGGCACCAATGAGGATGATGAATCCCTCCGTGATGGTGTCTAGATTGGATCTGGTGGTTCTGGAACTTGCGGGGGATGGAATTGATTTTCGTCGACTCCCCTGGAGTTTCTGGAATATTGGGGTAGTTATAGAGCAAAGAGGCGGTGCGGGAGGCCACCAAGGTGGGCACAACCCACCTGGGCGCGCCTGGGCCCCCAGGCACGCCTTCATGGGTTGTGCTCCCCTCGAAGGTCCCCTCAGGTACTTTCTTGGCCTAACAGGCGTATTCTGGTCTAGAAAAATCACCAAAAAGTTTCACTGCGTTTGGACTCCGTTTGGCATTGGGGACTATGTCAATAGGTTAGTCCCAAAAAATGATATAAAGTTGCTATAAAATGATTGTAAAACATCCAAGAATGATAATATAATAGCATGGAACAATAAAAAATTATAGATACGTTGGAGACCTATCACGTATAAGTACACATGTTGTTGCGGGTACACATTCATTTGGATTTGATTGGTAACAAACCGTCAAGGTTTGCGAAACTATTCTTTTGTCTTCTTCGATTATTATCGAAGGGGATAAGGGTCCCCCACGTGCAAAGCTTCCTGGCGGAGATGGTGGAAGGAATCCACTTGAATGGCGTTGGCATTCATTTCACACAACAAGAAGTACAACACAGAAAGCTAAGTTGAATTTTTTTGACTTAAGGTTCATTTATTGCGTTCTGCGATTTCCCTTGTTTGATTTTCTGTTTTTATAAGGAACCTGCACGCGAGGGAACCTTACCGTGATCAATCGCGCCCTTTCTTTGTTTTGAATCCGCTAAACAAATTTAAGTCGCAGCATTCAAAACGTCATAGGAGAACTTGCCAGTGGCAATACTGGCGCGGCATTCAGACCGCTAGGGATCCATCCCCAAAGCACTGGTGGGCAGTGTTTGCCCCGGCAAGCTTCCGACATACGTAGGGGACCCAATTATACAATGACAAGAAAAGGTGAAATGAGGGAATAGCATGCATTCATAGACCTGCTTAAAGTCATATTACATCACAAAGCTAGCATGGGCCTAACATAAGGAAAAATGTATCTTTCGTATGAGAGCACATCGATGGGTACAATAGTAAGCCTAGTCGCGGCGATCACCCTGGATCCTGGGGACCCTGAGGACCTTGTCGGCAGGAGGCTCTGCAATCTTGTCGACGGATGTGACATCTGCGTTCTCCAGCAGCTTCCTAAAGATCTTTGAGAGGTCAAGTCCAGGGTTGCGGTGAGCGAGATTGAGCATTACTACATAAAGGACACCGCGTGCGAATTGCCGGGACTCATTGGCAAAGGAGGCACTTATGTCTTCATGATACGTCTTGAGCACCTCAATAAGATCATCAAAGAACTTAGTTAGTCTGCCACTAGCGACCTCATGCTCGTCGGCGGTAAAGCTCTAGCTCTTCATATCCATCTTAGCCAGTTGGGAAGTTGGCGCGGGAAACCATGGCCACCTATGGGACCAAAGGTCCCTTGCTGGTTCGGCGGGGGGATGGCACGTTGCACAAAGAGCAGAAGAACGTGGGGAAGCATGGCAGAGATCACGCCGGCAATTTTACCCAGGTTCGGGCCGCCGTGAGGCGTAAAACCCTACTCCTGGTTTGGTGGATTGATGGTGGAAGAATGGTTGTGGAGCGTAGTACACTTGCCCGGCAGGGTTGCCTCAGGGCAATAGTGGCTACACGCGTATGAATGAGTGGGTGTCCAACCTTCTAACCTTTCTACGGTTGCCATGGGCCTCCTTTTATAGATTAAGGGGTCACCACAATGGCAAAGTAGTCATTATGCACTAATAAAATAGCAAGCAGTGCTATCATACCTAATTTCGCAGGATGACTGGGTGCATTAAATGCGTTGCTCAACGTCACATTGCCGCTTGCCCGGCAAGCCTTGCTGGGCTATTTTGCCAGCTTCACGTCTGCTCGCTTGACACGTCGCAGGACAGGTGTCGTCTGTAGGTATTTCTTGTAGAAAGAGGTCACCATGTGGCGAATGGCTGCCACTTAATGTGATGACCCGTGACCGAAGCTCCAGACGCCTTCCATGATTTTTCATTCTGGCCGTGTGTTTTATTTGTTTGTTGCATTCATCATGACGTCATTCGCATTGCACCGGCACACTGTTGCCGTCACGTTTTCAAAAGTTGCATATGTTCATAGTTGTCGGTCCTCCCTGTTCTTATCATTCACTGTTCCAAGACCAACCGGGTTTTCTATTCCCTTTTATTAAACCACCTAACGTCTCTGCACAACCACCCCTCGCTTGCGCGTTCGAAACTTCCCCGAACCCGACCCGCTCAGTCATCACCGATGGATCCGGATCATCTCCGAACATCCCTAAAATATCTTCAATTCTTTGTTTGAATTCCCCTAGCATTTTATTCTCAACCGCCCGATTTCGATCGGAGGATCCAAATTAGACCTAACCTAACCAAGTTGCTATATAACCAGATCAACCCTAGACCCTAGCCAGACAAACTCCCTCCAATCCTGAGTGCGCCGCGACCCTCCTCGGATCCAGCACCGCACCAACCACCTTCCTTCCTCGTTTTCAGATCCACCCAATCCACCCAACCTCCTGATCCATCCATCTGGACCCTTGGATGGAGATCCAACATCCAGGAGGTGCCTGATACGTCCATTTTGCATCATGCTTTTATATCAAGATTTATTGCATTATGGGCTGTTATTACACGTTATGTCACAATACTTATGCCTATTCTCTCTTATTTTACAAGGTTTACATAAGGAGGAGAATGCCGGCAAATGGAATTCAAATTTGGAAAAGGAGCAAATATTAGAGACCTATTCTGCACAACTCCAAAAGTCCTGAAACTCCACGGAATATCTTATAATAAATAATAAAAAATCCTCGCCAAAGATGAAGGCCAGGGGGCCCACACCCTATCCACGAGGGTGGGGGGCGCCCCCCCTCCTAGGGCGTGCCCCCTACCTCGTGGGCCCCCTGGTGGCTCTCCGATGCCCATCTTCTGCTATATGAGGTCTTTCGATGATAAAAAAAAATCAGAAGCAACCTTTCGGGACGAAACTCCGCCGCCACGAGGCGGAACCTTGGCGGAACCAATCTAGGGCTCCGGCAGAGCTGTTCTGCTGGGACACTTCCCTCGGGGGAAATCATCGCCATCGTCATCACCAACGCTCCTCTCATCGGGAGAGGGCAATCTCCATCAACATCTTTACCAGCACCATCTCCTCTCAAAACCCTAGTTCATCTCTTGTATCCAATTCTTGTCTCCAAGTCTGGGATTGGTACTAGTAGGTTGCTAGTAGTGTTGATTACTCCTTGTAGTTGATGCTAGTTGGTTTATTTGGTGGAAGATCATATGTTCAGACCCTATATGCATATTAATACCCCTCTGATTATGAACATGAATATGCTTTGTGAGTAGTTACGTTTGTTCCTAAGGACATGGGAGAAGTCTTGCTATTAGTAGTTATGTGAATTTGGTATTCGTTCGATATTTTGATCAGAGGTATGTTGTCTAGCCTCTAGTGGTGTTATGTGAACGTCGACTACATAACACTTCACCATTATTTGGGCCTAGAGGAAGGCATTGGGAAGTAATAAGTAGATGATGGGTTGCTAGAGTGACAGAAGCTTAAACCCTAGTTTATGCGTTGCTTCGTAAGGGGCTGATTTGGATCCATATGTTTCATGCTATGGTTAGGTTTACCTTAATACTTTTGTTGTAGTTGCGGATGCTTGCAATAGGGGTTAGTCATAAGTGGGATGTTTGTTCAATAAATAACAGCACCCAAGCACCGGTCCACCCACATATCAAATTATCAAAGTACCGAACGCGAATCATATGAACGTGATGAAAACTAGCTTGACGATATTCCCATGTGTCCTCGGGAGTGCTTTTCCTATAATAAGGATTTTTTTCAGGCTTGTCCTTTCGTACAAAAAGGATTGGGCCACCTTGCTGCACTTTATTTACTTTTGTTACTTGTTGCTCGTTTCAAATTATCCTATCACAAAACTATCTGTTACCACTTATTTCAGTACTTGCAGAGAATACCTTGCTGAAAACCGCTTATCATCTCCTTCTGCTCCCCGTTGGGTTCGACACTCTTACTTATCAAAAGGACTACGATAGATCCCCTATACTTGTGGGTCATCAAGACTCTTTTCTGGCGCCGTTGCCGGGGAGTGAAGCGCCTTTGGTAGGTGGAATTTGGTAAGGAAAAATTTATATAGTGTGCTGAAATTTACTGTCACTTGTTACTATGGAAACTAATCCTCTAAGGGGCTTGTTCGGGGTATCTTCACCCCAACCAGTAGAGCAAAGAGTTGCTCCTCAACCTAATGAACCTACTGAAAATGAATATGAAAATATTCCCTTTGAATTTCCTTCGGGTATGATGGAAAAACTGCTAGCTAATACTTTTGCAGGAGATAGAACCAAGCATCCTGATGAACACTTAACATATGTGGATGAGGTTTGTGAATTATTTAAGCTTGCAGGTATACCTGATGATGTTGTCAAGAAGAAGGTCTTCCCTTTATCTTTGAAGGGAGATGCATTGACATGGTATAGGCTATGTGATGATACGAGATCATGGAACTACAGACGATTGAAATTGGAATTTCATCAGAAATTTTATCCTATGCATCTTGTTCATCGTGATCGCAATTATATATATAATTTTTGGCCTCCAGAAGGAGAAAGCATCGATCAAGCTTGGGGGAGGCTTAAATCAATGTTATATTCATGCCCCAATCATGAACTCTCGAGAGAAATAATTATTCAAAGTTTTTATGCTCGGCTTTCTCATAATAATCAAACCATGCTCGATACTTCATGTGCTGGCTCTTTGATGATGAAGACTATTGAATTCAGATGGAATTTATTGGATAGAATTAAACGCAACTCTAAAGATTGGGACCTCGACGAAGGTATGGAGTAAGTTATGACACCTACGTTTGATTGTGTTAAATCTTTTATGGATACCTATATTTTCCGTAAGTTTAGCACTAAATATGGACATGACTCTGAGATAGTAGCTTCTTTCTGTGAATCTTTTGCTACTTATGTTGATCTCCCCAAGGAGAAGTGGTTTAAATATCATCCTCCCATAGAAGTAAAAGTAGCTGCACCTATTAAAGTTGAAGAAAAGACTGTCACTTATAATGATCCTATTATTCTTACCTCTTATGTTGAGAAACCACCTTTCCCCGTTAGAATAAAGGATCATGCTAAAGCTTCAACAGTGGTTCATAAAAGCAATATTAGAACTTATACACCTCCTGAGCAAGTCAAAATAGAACCTAATATTGCTATTGTTAAAGATCTCTTGTCTGATAATATTGATGGGCATGTTATTCAATTCCGCAGTGAAACTGCTAGAATTGCCAAACCTAGTGCTAAAGTTAAACATAGACCTGTGGTAGGCGTGATTGTTTTTTCTGTTAAAATAGGAGATCATTGTTATCATGGCTTATGTGATATGGGTGCTAGTGCTAGTGTTATACCTTATGACTTATATGAAGAAATTAAGCATGAAATTGCACCTGCTGAGTTAGAAGATATTGATGTTACAATTAAACTTGCCAATAGAGATACTATATCTGCAATGGGAATTGTTAGAGATGTTGAAGTATTGTGTGGGAAAACTAAATATCCTGCTGATTTTCTTGTTCTTAGCTCCCCACAAGATAGCTTTTGTCCCATTATATTTGGTAGACCCTTCTTGAACACTGTTAATGCTAAGATAGACTGCAAAAAGAATGTTGTTACTATTGGCTTGGATGATATGATTCATGAGTTTAATTTCTCTAAATTTAGTAAACAACACCGTGAAGAAGAATTACCTAGTAAGGATGAAATTATTGGTCTTGCTTCTATTGCCGTACCTCCTAGTGATCCTCTAGAACATTATTTGCTAGACCATGAAAATGATATGTTTATGAATGAAAGAAGGGAAATAGATGAAGTATTCTTTAAACAGGAACCTATTCTGAAACATAATTTGCCTGTTGAAATCCTAGGGGATCCTCCTCCACCCAAGGGTGATCCCGTGTTTGAGCTTAAACCGTTGCCTGATAACCTTAAATATGCTTATCTTGATGAAAAGAAAATATATCCTGTTATTATTAGTGCTAACCTTTCAGAGCATGAAGAAGAGAGATTATTGAAAACTCTGAAGAAGCACCGTGCTGCTATTGGATATACTCTTGATGATCTTAAGGGCATTAGTCCCACTCTATGTCAACACAAAATAAATTTGGAAGCAGAGGCCAAACCGGTTCGTGATCATCAACGAAGGCTTAATCCTAAGAGGAAAGAAGTGGTAAGAAAAGAAATACTAAAGCTTCTGGAGGCAGGTATAATTTATCCCGTTGCTGATAGTCAGTGGGTAAGTCCTGTTCATTGTGTCCCTAAGAAGGGAGGTATTACTGTTGTTCCTAATGATAAAGATGAATTGATCCCGCAAAGAATTATTACAGGTTATAGGATGGTAATTGATTTCCGCAAATTAAATAAAGCTACTAAGAAAGATCATTACCCCTTACCTTTTATTGATCAAATGCTAGAAATATTATGCAAACATACACATTTTTTCTTTCTAGATGGTTATTCTAGTTTCTCTCAAATACCTATGTCGGCTAAGGATAAATCAAAGACTACTTTTACATGCCCTTTTGGTACTTTTGCTTATAGACGTATGCCTTTTGGTTTATGTAATGCACCTGCTACCTTTCAAAGATGCATGATGGCTATATTCTCTGACTTCTGTGAAAAGATTTGTGAGGTTTTCATTGATGACTTTTCCGTCTATGGATCCTCTTTTGATGATTGCTTGAGCAATCTTGATCGAGTTTTGCAGAGATGTGAAGAAACTAATCTTGTCTTGAAATGGGAAAATTGCCACTTTATGGTTAATGAAGTTATTGTCTTGGGGCATAAAGTTTCTGAAAGAGGTATTGAAGTTGATAAAGCCAAGGTTGATGCTATTGAAAAGATGCCATATCCCAAGGATATCAAAGGTATAAGAAGTTTCCTTGGTCACGCCGGATTTTATAGGAGGTTCATTAAGGACTTCTCAAAAATTTCTCGGCCTCTGACTAGTTTATTACAAAAAGATATACCATTTGTCTTTGACGATGATTGTGTAGAAGCATTTGAAATACTTAAGAAAGCATTGTTCTCTGCACCTATTTGTTCAGCCACCTGATAGGAATTTACCCTTTGAAATTATGTGTGATGCTAGTGATTATGCTGTAGGTGCTGTTCTAGGGCAAAGAGTTGATAAGAAATTAAATGTTATCCATTATGCTAGTAAAACTCTAGACAATGCTCAAAGAAATTATGCTACTACTGAAAAAGAATTCTTAGCAGTTGTATTTGCTTGTGATAAGTTCAGACCTTATATTGTTGATTCTAAAGTAACTATTCACACTGATCATGCTGCTATTCAATATCTTATGGAGAAGAAAGATGCTAAACCTAGAATTATTAGATGGGTTCTCTTGCTACAACAATTTGATTTGCATATTGTTGATAGAAAGGGAGCTGAGAACCCCGTTGCAGACAACTTGTCTAGGTTAGAAAATGTTCTTGATGACCCACTACCTATTGATGATAGCTTTCCTGATGAGCAATTAAATGTGATAAATACTTCTCGTAGTACTCCATGGTATGCTGATTATGCTAATTACATTGTTGCCAAATTTATACCACCTAGTTTCACATACCAGCAAAAGAAAAAGTTTTTCTATGATTTGAGACATTACCTTTGGGATGACCCACATCTTTGTAAAGAAGGAGTAGATGGTGTTATTAGACATTGTGTACCTGAGCATGAACAGGAACAGATCCTACGCAAGTGTCACTCCGAAGCTTATGGAGGACACCACGCTGGAGATAGAACTGCACATAAGGTATTGCAATCTGGTTTTTATTGGCCTACTCTCTTCAAGGATGCCCGTAAGTTTGTCTTATCATGTGATGAATGTCAAAGAATCGGTAATATTAGTAGACGTCAAGAAATGCCTATGAATTATTCACTTGTTATTGAACCATTTGATGTTTGGGGCTTTGATTATATGGGACCTTTTCCTACCTCTAATGGATACACACATATTTTAGTTGTTGTTGATTACGTTACTAAGTGGGTAGAAGCTATTCCAACTAGTAGTGCTTATCATAACACTTCTATTAAAACGCTTAAAGA
The DNA here is from genome assembly GCA_021605205.1 of Aegilops longissima. Taxonomy (NCBI): domain Eukaryota; kingdom Viridiplantae; phylum Streptophyta; class Magnoliopsida; order Poales; family Poaceae; genus Aegilops; species Aegilops longissima. The sequence goes on from CM038679.1 coordinate 192,347,597, forward strand.
AGTTATTTTCCCGAGGTTTGGAGTCCCTAGATATTTAATGAATGATGGTGGTTCACATTTTATTCATGGTGCTTTTCCGAAAAATGCTTGCTAAGTATGATGTTAATCATAGAATTGCATCTCCATATCACCCACAGTCTAGTGGTCAAGTAGAATTGAGTAATAGAGAGCTCAAATTAATTTTGCAAAAGATTGTCAATAGGTCTAGAAAGAATTGGTCCACGAAACTTGATGATGCATTATGGGCATATAGAACTGCATATAAAAATCCTATGGGTATGTCTCCGTATAAAATGGTTTATGGAAAAGCATGTCACTTACCTCTCGAACTAGAACATAAGGCATATTGGGCTAAAGAGCTCAACTATGATTTCAATCTTTCTGATGAGAAGTGGTTATTTGATATTAGCTCTCTTGACGAATGGAGAACCCAAGCCTATGAAAATGCCAAGTTATTTAAAGAAAAAGTTAAAAGATGGAATGATGAAAGGATACAAAAGCGTGAGTTTAATGTAGGTGATTATGTATTGCTATAGAACTCTAGTTTTAGATTTTCTGGAAGGAAAAATTCTCTCTAAATGGGAAGGCCCTTACGTTATCGAGGAGGTCTATCGTTCTGGTGCCATAAGAATCAACAACTGTGAAGGCACAAATCCGAAGGTGGTAAACGGTCAAAGAGTCAAACACTATATCTCAGGTAGTCCTATAAATGTTGAAACCAATGTCATTGAAACTGTAACCCCGGAGGAATACATAAGGGACAATTTCCGGAATGTTACAGACTCCGAAAAGGAGTAGGTATGTGGTATGGTAAGTAAACCGACTCCAAAACAATTTTTAAGGCAATATTTCTCCGTTTTGGAATATTTAGAAAAATAGAAAAATAAGTAGCAATCCGGGAAGGACACGAGGGCCACACGAGGGTGGAGGGCGCGCCCTACCCCCCTAGGCGCGCCCCCTACCTCGTGGGCACCTCGTGTGCCATCCGGACTCCGTTTTCTTGCACGATACGTATTTTGGTCGGTGAAAATTCATTATATATTCTCCCGAAGGTTTTGACTCCCGTATCACGCAAATATCATCTGTTTTTGTTTCGAGTTGTTGCTGCTGCAGATTAGCGCAAGATGTCTTCTCAAGAGTCAGTCGGGGAAAGCCGGGTATCTAATCCGCACGGAACCAAGGGCAACAAATGGGTGACCCCTTTGGGCCAGCAATGGAGGAGGAGATGGAGGCTGACTTGATGAGAGTAGATGCCATGGAGGATCAAGAAGTCACTTCTAAGCTTCCGAGCTGGGTTCGCGATGGGGAACTCTGAGCTCAGCTATTCCAAACTCGGTTATCCTTCCAATGTTAGATTTGTTTCTTATGAAAATATGAAGAGGAGTGTTACTTGTTCTCCGCAGAGCTATGCAACACCCTTGGGTGCAAGGAGCCTTAGCAGTTCTGAAAGCTTCAAGAAGGAAATAATGGACCTCAAGAAGCAAGTCAATAATCTTGAGGAGGAGAATCGCATCCTAAAGGGCATCATCGCCAAGAATGTTTCACCAACCCCGAAAGAGATATAATCACATGGGTATGGGCACTCCCCTTGGCAACTGCCAAGCTTGGGGGAGGTGCCCCGGTATCGGGTCACAACCACATCTCCTATCTTTACCATTTTTCTTAGTTCGATCCTATTAGTAGTATCTTGATCTAGTAGTATAAAGTTTATGGCATGATCTATTTTTGAGTTTTGCTTTATGATCTCTATATGTAATCGAGTCCGTGAGCTATATAATAAATATTAGTGTTGAGTCAAGGGCTTGATTGTTTTGCCATGATCTTGAGTGAATAAAAGAAAAGAGAAAAATAATAAAAATAAACAAAGAGTTCATATTGATCTTATTGAGAGTAATGACTTCACATAGAAAGGGTATGATGATTGAAAGTTGTTGGGAGTTGGCAAACATAGTTTTGGTCATCATTGCAATTAATAGGAAGTAATAAGGAAAGAGAGGTTTCACATATAGATATACTATTATTGACATCTTTTATGATTGTGAGCACTCATTAAAATATGACATGCTAAAGAGTTGATGTTGGACAAGGAAGACAATGTAATGAGTTATGTTTTCTTATATCTAAGATAAAGTATGTTGTCATGGATCTCCTAACATGTTGAGCTTTCCTTTCCCCCTCATGCTAGCCAAATTCTCAGCACCAAGTAGAGATACTACTTGTGCTTCCAAAACCCTTAAACCAGTTTTGCCATGAGAGTCCACCATATCTACCTATGGATTGAGTAAGATCCTTCAAGTAAGTTGTCATCGGTGCAAAGCAATAAATATTGCTCTAAATATGTATGATTGATTGGTGTGGGAGAAATAAGCTTTATACGATCTTGTGATGTGGAAGTAATAAAAGCGACGGACTGCATAACAAAGGTTCATATCACAAGGGGCAATACAAAGTGACGTTCTTTCGCATTAAGATTTTGTGCACCCAACCATAAAAGCGCATGGCAACCTCTGCTTCCCTCTGCGAAGGGCCTATCATTTATTTATCTCCTACCTTTTGCAAGAGTCATGGTGATATTCACCTTTCCTTTTTACATTTTATCCTTTGGCAAGCAAAGCGTGTTGGAAAGATCCTGACTGATATATCTAATTTGATGTAGGGGGCATGAGTTATTATTGTTGACATTACCCTTGAGGTAAAAGGTTGGGAGGCGAAACTATAATCCCCTATCTTTCTCTGTGTCCGATTAAAACTCCGTAACCACAAGTATCGCGTGAGTGTTAGCAATTATGAAGGACTAAATGATAGTTGAGTATGTGGACTTGCTATTAAGCTCTGACATAGACTCTTTCCGATGTTATGATAAATTGCAATTGCTTCAATGACTGAGATTATAGTTTGTTGGTTCTCAATAAAGTTTATGATTCGTACTTTGCATTGTGAATAGATTATTACTTGAACATAAGAAATCATATGACAATATCTATATATGTTGTTGTTATGAGAATACTCATGATGCCTTCATGTCCGTATTTTTATTTTTATCGACGGCTCTACCTCTAACCATGGGGACATATTTATCGTTATCGGCTTTCGCTTGAGGACAAGCGAGGTCTATGCTTGGGGCAGTTGATACGTCCATTTTGCATCATGTTTTTATATCGATATTTATTGCACTATGGGCTGTTATTACACGTTATGTCACAATACTTATGCCTATTCTCTATTATTTTACAAGGTTTACATAAGGAGGGAGAATGCCGGCAGCTGGAATTCTGGGCTAGAAAAGGAGCAAATATTAGAGACCTATTCTGAACAACTCCAAAAGTCCTGAAACTCCACGAAATATCTTATAATAAATAATAAAAAATCCTCGCCAAAGATGAAGGCCAGGGGGCCCACAGCCTGTCCACGAGGGTGGGGGGCGCCCCCCCTCATAGGGCGCGCCCCCTACCTCATGGGCCCCCTGGTGGCTCTCCGATGCCCATCTTCTACTATATGAGGTCTTTTGATGAGAAAAAAATTATAAGCAATCTTTCGGGACGAAACTCCGCCGCCACGAGGCGGAACCAATCTAGGGCTCCGACAGAGCTGTTCTGCCGAGGACACTTCCCTCCGGGAGGGGGAAATCATCGCCATCATCATCGCCAAAGCTCCTCTCATCGGGAGAGGGCAATCTCCATCAACATCTTCACCAGCACCATCTCCTCTCAAAACCCTAGTTCATCTCTTGTATCCAATTCTTGTCTCCAAGTCCGGGATTGGTACTAGTAGGTTGCTAGTAGTGTTGATTACTCCTTGTAGTTGATGCTAGTTGGTTTATTTGGTGGAAGATCATATGTTCAGATCCTATATGCATATTAATACCCCTCTGATTATGAACATGAATATGATTTGTGAGTAGTTATGTTTGTTTCTGAGGACATGGGAGAAGTCTTGCTATCAATAGTCATGTGAATTCGTATTCGTTTGATATTTTGATGAGAGGTATGTTGTCTAGCCTCTAGTGGTGTTATGTGAACATCGACTACATAACACTTCACCATTATTTGGGCCTAGAGGAAGGCATTGGGAAGTAATAAGTAGATGATGGGTTGCTAGAGTGACAGAAGCTTAAACCCTAGTTTAGGTGTTGCTTCGTAAGGGGCTGATTTGGATCCATATGTTTCATGCTATGGTTAGGTTTACCTTAATACTTTTGTTTTAGTTGCGTATACTTGCAATAGAGGTTAATCATAAGTGGGATGTTTGTTCAAGTAAGAACAACACCCAAGCACCGGTCCACCCACATATCAAATTATCAAAGTACCGAACGCGAATCATATGAACGTGATGAAAACTACCTTGACGATATTCCCATGTGTCCTCGGGAGCGCTTTTCCTATTATAAGATTTTTTCCAGGCTTGTCCTTTGCTACAAAAAGGATTGGGCCACCTTGCTGCACTTTATTTATTTTTGTTACTTGTTGCTCGTTACAAATTATCCTCTCACAAAACTATCTGTTACCACTTATTTCAGTACTTGAAGAGAATACCTTGCTGAAAACCGCTTATCACTTCCTTCTGCTCCTCGTTGGGTTCGACACTCTTACTTATCGAAAGGACTACGATAGATCCCCTATACTTGTGGGTCATCAGTGCCCACTGCAGCTTCCGCAAGCCTCCACATTCCTGATCCACCACAACAGTACCTCCCCTCCCCGCCGTGTCTTCCTCCCTCGACCTCACCGACCAGAGCACTAGGTCGTGCTGCAGCTCCCCATCGTCTCCCTCTCCTTCCTTTCCCTCTCCCTGTTCCCTCTCTCAGCTCTCTCCTTCTCTTATTCACAGGAACAGGGGACGCCATGAACGAGACCACCTGCTCGATGTCGTGCCCCGTGTTGACCGCCTCCGGCCACCTCTACAATGGATCCGCGCCGGCCCCATCGAACCTCGCCTCTACCTCACCCAGATCGACCACGAGCGCCACCAGCAGCAGCTTCAGGCCGTCACCCCCAGATGTCCTCGACCTCCTCCTCATGTTGTACCTCCTCCGGAGCCACGGCGCCTCCTACCCTGCCCCAACCTTGCCTCGCTGCTCCAGCGAGTCCCCGACGAGCAGATGAGTGCCCCGCACTGCTCTTGTTCCTTTCTCTCTCATGACGCCCTCTGTCGGTGTCAAAACCGGCGGATCTCGGGTAGGGGGTCCCGAACTGTGCATCTAGGCGGATGGTAACAGGAGACAAGGGACACGATGTTTTACCCAGGTTCGGGCCCTTTTGATGGAGGTAAAACCCTACGTCCTGCATGATTGATATTGATATTGTGGATGTTTACAAGAGTGGATCTACCACGAGATCAAGGAGGCTAAACCCTAGAAGCTAGCCTATGGTATGATTGTAAGGGTTGTTGTTGTTCTACGGACTAGAGCCATCCGGTTTATATAGACACCGGAGAGGGCTAGTGTTACATGGAGTCGGTTACAATGGTAGGAGATCTACATATCCGTATCGCAAGCTTGCCTTCCACGCCAAGGAAAGTCCCATCCGGACACGGGGCGAAGTCTTCAATCTTGTATCTTCATAGTCTTGGAGTCCGGTCGGTGATGATAGTCCGGCTGATGGTAGTTTGGCTGATGATGGTAGTCCGGCTATCCGGACACCCCCTAATCCAGGACTCCCTCAGTAGCCCCTGAACCAGGCTTCAATGACGATAAGTCCGGTGCGTATATTGCTTGGCATTGCAAGGCGGGTTCCTCCTCCGAATGATAGAAGATTGTGAACACCAGGATAGTGTCCGGCTCTGCAAAATAAATTCCACATTCCACCGTAGACAGAATAATATATACACAAGTTCAATTCGCTGACTTTTTTGTGGCATGACGTCACACCACTACCAAGCCATTACTTGAATTGTTTTTTTACTTTACCACCTCAGCGCATTTAGCGAAGCAGTTTCCTTGGCACGTCTTGTCAAAGCAGAGATCGTGTTTCCCCTTAATCCGGGATACTCATCAATACGGACATGGGTAACCCAACTGCGCCATTGATGGTGACGCTTGGGGGATAAGCGAGTTTTACCAGGCAGGTGGGGGACGCATAGGCTTCGTCCGCTTATATAAGGGATAAGGATTCGCCTTTTCACCTACGCCTTCTTCCTCCTTTGCTTATCTATCTCCGCGCACTCGAGCTCCAGCGCCCAAGTTCGCGCATCTCGTCTCAACCTTCTCCGACCATGTCCGGAGCGGGAGGTAAATGGTTGGCCTCCACCGTTAAGGAGGAGCACATCGCCAAACTTCTGGCGCGCGGATACCTCTCCGGCGACATCAGCGCACCGGCTGCCCGACGAGGGCAGCTCATCCCCACCCCAGGCCCCATGAGAGGGTCGTCTTTCTTCCCCACTTCCTCCATGGACTGGGCTTTCCACTTCACCCCTTTGTCCGGGGCTCATGTTCTACTACGGCCTGGATTTCCATGATCTGCGCCAACTTCATCCTCAACATCTCGGCGTTTATCGTGGTGTGCGAGGCCTTCCTCGCATCCAGCCCCACTTGCTTAGGCTCAAGACCTTCGATGTCAAGCGAAGGTAGTGAAGGGCACTCAAGCGGAGTGTGGAGGCGCCATGTTGGGAAAGATGCCCAACGTCCTTTGGTTGAAGGGCCTTCGTGGAATCCGTCAAGGGGTGGCAATCGGGGTGGTTCTATATCACCGAGCAGCGTGACCCTACATGGGCGGCGGCCCCGAGTTCAGATCTGGTATCCCCACGCAGCTCACCTACTAGAAAGAGAAGGGCTTGCTGTGGGGTAGTTCGAGGAGCCGACGGACTCCAAGCTGTATCCGTAAGCTGGTGAAGAAGCTCAGGCTGGTTAACGTGGTCCAAGTCATGCTCGTCCGCTGGATTCTCCCATGCCAAGAGCGGGCATTCAATCTGTGGGAGTTCAATCCGGAACAGCACCAGGCGCTGAGCTGGCTCTTCGACACGACGTACGAAGGCGCCTGGAGGGTGCTGTTCAAGGGCGCCGAAGCCCCCGCATCCGCGACGGAAGATCACGGATTTCGCTCGCAGCGCCAAGCCGACGAGGTAAGTGATTCTACCCCTTTACGGGACACTTGCTTTTCATAGTTTGACTCTATGCGGTTTTAATTTCCCTTTTCCTTTGACAGACTGGATGAGGAAGGCGGAGCAGATTATCTGCCGGCTCCTATGCCGAAAAATCCGATGAGCGCTCGTCTAGCGAGGCTGCTGGTTCCGCACCGCACGTGGTGCCGAGAAGAAAACCAAGAAGGAGGCCACGGGTGCTCGAAAGAGTTCCGTTTTCAGGTGTCCGACGACTCGAGGCGGACTCCTCCCAGCGAGGAGGAGAAGAGGACTCTCTCGGAGGAGGAGAGAGAAGAGGAAGGCTTCCCCAGCAGGGGAGGCCAAGGGTCAAGAGGGAAGGGCTATTCCTCGGACAGCTCCGCCAACATCAACTTTGGCGAGGAAGAATGGCCTTCAAGGGCCAGGCCTCCGCGAGATCGTAAGTATCCGGATTCCTGAATGATTTATAATTTCTTTTCTCGTCACATAGTGTCATTCGATGCCGCATGCTGCCTGTAGTCCGACCGGTGATGATCTCCCGCTTCATCGAGCGGGTCGTTGGCTCCGTCGGATGTAGACTCCATCCCGACCGCCTCCACCCCTCGCGACATCGAGGGCGCCGAGGTGGGATCCCAGAAGGGACCCATCGGGGAGGCTCGGGGCGCCACAAGGCGTCCTCCGGACTTTCGCGCGGACTCCATATCGAAACCGCAGTGGTTCGGTCCGGCCCCTTCGAATGAAGGGCAAGACCGTGACGCCGGCGGCTTCCGTCCAACCGGAGGCGCCGGGCAATTTGTTGGAGGCGCTGCAGAGCGCTTCCATCGAGGAAGAACACCGCACTATTATGAGTGCGGTGATTCAGAAGGTGCAGCTTGCCAAGAGCGGTGACCGAAACTCTGCATAGCCTTCTATCAGGCTTTGAGGTAAGAAGTTAAAAATATGTAATGTAATACCGCATAGACAGTAGCCCCTGATGCTCGGTTCGGTGTTCGGAAAGAAAAGCCGGACTGAGGATCTGAAAAAAGAAGATATACGCAGGGTTGCTAAAAAATTATGTCAATATGGGTTGCAGGCTGCGCTGCTGACCTCTGCCGCACTGACTGCGGAGGTCGGTGCTTTGAAGCAGGAGCTCGAGCGGTCCGAGCAAGAGCTCGGCCGCGCCAGGAAGCAGCTCCAGGACAAAGAAGGTGAGTAACACCACTTTGAACTTGTACCTTACAGAAAAGGATTTAGGTTGCAACAAAAAATAACAAGGATAACATGGGTGCTGCAGGGGCCACGAACGAGGTGGCGACCCTGAAGGAGGCCGTGTCCGTGGCCGAACGCAGTGCGGCCGCGGAACGGGCAGAGCGAGAAAAGCAGGAGGCGCGGGTGGCGGTGGTTCAGCAAGAGCTCCAGGCTCTCATGGAAAAGCATGAGAGTTTGGAGCGTGACTCAAAGACTCGAGAGTCCGAGCTTGCCTCGCTCTCAAAAGTGCCAAACTGCCAAGGCCGATGCCCATAAGTCCCTTCAGAAATTGAGTTGGTGAGGAAGATAGCGGCGGGTAAGGCATTTTTCATGCAAAGCAAGCATGTGAATGTAAATTACGTTTTACTTACCCGAATTCGGAGCTCTCCAGGGGCGTTTGCAGATCTGCCTCGCAGCGTGTCGATGTCGCCGCATTCTACCGAGCCGAGGAGGGAGCTCAGCGGAGAAGGTCTTCGGTCTCGGATCTTGAGGCCGGCCGTCCGTGCACCCTAGCGACCAGTGAAGCAGCTGGTCGAGCTCCTAAGGTGGCCGAGCAGGCCATGAAGGGCGTCATAGTCCGGTGTGGCTGGAGAGGCCATGCACAGGAGCTACTTCGCCTCGTCTGACGGTTGGTGGATCGTGCCCCCGGTGGAGGTTATCAAGCGCTCCGCTTGTATTTAAGGTGCTCGTCGGGCCCTTGCCCGCGCAAAGGTGCATTAGGGGCAGGCTGGATGCGGAGAAGCTAATCAGCGACGCGCCACCACCGGGCAAGGAATATCGTCACGACAAAATGTACTATAAGACTGTCTGAAGGGTGCCCGCAAGATTGCGGATGAGTGCCCCAGGATGTAATTATTGAGTAAATTAGCAATGTGTTATCATGTGCGCTAAAAACTTTGTTCATATCGCTAAGCAACGCTTGTTAATTTAAAATATTACCTTACATGCGGCCGTTTATTAAATCGAGAGATGGCAAGTCGTCGGCTTCACCGCCATGCCACAGTCTTTGGGGTGTTCGGGATAAACTTGAGCACTCTTGTTCCCATTTTGGGTCCATCTAGGGGCGCTCAACACAACGAACAAGGCAACCAGACTTATAGTGCTTGAACACTCTCACTTAGCCATAGAATTCTATAATTTTAAATTTCAGCGAAGCCCCCAGTATTCGGAAGACCGAATTAGGGGCGCTATCCACGCCTTCGGACATTATCGAACTTCGCTCGAGCGGCGAGGTCTTTAAGGACCCGAAGGACCTCTCGAACAGCGACCAGTCTCTCGCCTTATCATGACAGTCAGTTTTAGCTTTCTCCACTGAGGCGTTAACCCGGCTCAACCGGGGCGCAATCGCAGTGGTTCTCCTAGTGCTACCTTAGCCGATAGAACGGAACGTAAGGTGCCAAACATGGGAGCCGGGCAAACCCAACTATTGACCCAAGACATGATTCGGAGTCGATTCATATAATGCTATAAGTTCGGGGTGCCGCACTTGTGAAAGTGTTCGGACTTTATCACACCATAATGCGGAGAACATAAGCCCCTGGTGTATTTGGCCGTACCAAAATGTACGGGTGCAACATGTCGTAAATGAACATATATATATAAGGCAATGCAATTATGGGCAAAAAGTGATGCATTTTATTCGAGAAGATATGCTATGAGTGCGGAATGATATAAATAGTGCGGAAAGCAAGGGATTGGACGAATTAAAGGCGTCTCCCTCGAGGGTAGGCCACGGAATGTTGTATTTAACAATTTTAATGCTCGTGATGGAGACCACCGAGTGTTAAATCGCCGGCCTTTGTCCTTCCCTGGCTGTTGCATCATGAGTTCGGCAGGTTCGCCACGGACAGAGTTCTGTAAAAAGAGAAAATAAAAGATAAAAGAGCGACACACTTGGGAGCCCCGTGTGTCGAACCGCACTGGTCTGTTGTGGTTGTGCCTTTCCCCTATGCCCATGGTATCTCCAGGCGTAATTATGTCTGCGTAGAGTTTGTCGCACAATTTTGCGAGGGCTGGGGTTGAGGCCGCATTGCTACGCGTGCGTTCGGGCGTGCCAGGTGGTCTTGGTTGATGTTGCTCCGGCGCGTTTGGCGTGTCCGGTCGTTTAACGGCGGACTCGAAAATTGCCTTAAAAGGCTGCTCAGATTTCGCCGCGAGAGCCGCTGTGTGTTCCTCCGTTCGAAGGGAGCGTTCCGTGTTTCCATTGACCGTGATGACTCCACGAGGGCCTGGCATCTTGAGCTTAAGGTATGCATAATGCGGCACCGCATTGAATTTCTGACAACGCGTTCGTCCGAGCGAGCGTGATAGCCGCTGCGAACGGGACTATGTCGAAGATTAACTCTCGCTTCGAAATTATCCGGGATCCGAAGACCACTTCGATGTAATCGAGCCTGCATAACCGGCCTCGACACCTGGTATGACGCCTTTGAAGGTTGTCTTTGTAGGTTTAATCCTTGAAGGGTCTATGCCCATCTTGCGACCGTATCCCGATAAAGCAGGTTCAAGCTACCGCCGCCGTCCATCGGGACTCGTGAGGTGAAATCCATCGACGATTGGGTCTAAAACCAATGCGGCGAACCGCCATGGCGGATATCGCTCGGATGGTCTCTTCGATCGAAAGTGATCGGGCAAGAGGACCATGGGTTGAATTTTAGGCGATCGCTCCATCGCAGATATCGTCCTTTAGTGCACGCCGCTCCCTCTTGGGAATATCGTTGCGTATATCATGTTTACCGTCCGAACTTGAGGGGAGAATCCCTTTTGTCCTCTGTTGTTCGGCGGCCGGGTCTCTTCCTCGTCATCGCTGTGTAGCCCCTTGTCACTGTTTTCGGCGATTAATTTGCCTGCCTGCTTGAATACCCTACAATCGCTGTTGGTGTGGTTAGCTGGCTTTTCGGGGGTTCCATGTATTTGACAGGAGCGGTCGAGTATTCGGTCCAAATTGGACGGGCCTGGAGTGGTTCTTGTGAATGGCTTCTTCCGTTGACCGGGCTTGGAGCCTCGGAATCCGGCGTTGACTGCCGTATCTTCATTGCTGTCGCTGTTAATGCGGCGTTTGTTTTTGTTTCGACGCAACCTGCCATTGCGGTCCTTGGTATCCGGACTGTCGGCGTTTTGCTTTGAGGTTGTTGCTGCGAGCTAGCCAGCTATCCTCTCCGCGCGAAGCGGGTCATGAGTGATGTGAGGGCTGCCATGGATTTCGCTTCTCCCGTCCTAGGTGCCGGGCCAGCCACTCGTCATGGATGTTATGTTTGAAGGCAGCGAGTGCCTCGCATCCGGACGGTCGACGATTTGATTTTTCTTTGTTAAGAACCGTGTCGAGAATTGCTGGCCGATTCGTGCGCTGCTGGATTATGTGGCTTAGGTCATCTGCGTCCGGTGGTCGCATTGTCGCGCCACGGAAGTTGTCGAGAATGCGGCTTCCGTGTCTTCCAAAGATCCAATTGACTCTGCGGGCAGGCTGTTAAGCCAATGCCGAGCTGGTCCTTTAAGCTTGAGCGGGAGATATTTGATGGCGTGAAGATTGTCGCCAGGGCCATATGTATATGGAGGAGATAATCCTCAATCCAAACCGCTGGGTCTGTTGTGCCATCGTAGGATTCGATATTAACGGGTTTAAACCCTTCAGGATTTGATGATCCATTACTTCGTCGCGAATCATAGTGGGTGTGCGGCGCCTCTGTATTGAGCAATATCACGTCGTAGCTCGAGAGAGCGTTATTCTGCTGTGTTCGCCCGGCGGAGTAGTTGTATCCGGCGCGACGGTATTCGCTCGTGGGTCTTGGGCGCCGCGTGATCCATAGATAGATCTGGATTGTCTTGCCTTGTCCTCCAATATATCCCGCAAGTCCGCTGCGTTCCCCGTAGCTTCATGCTTTTGAGCGATGCCGGGTGCGGTTTTGGTGGAGGGCTTGCACGCCTCTCTGTCGCGCCACGAGGTGGTCGGTCTGCCGTACAGCGCTGGTGATGCAGGTTTGTACGCTTCCTCCTCTAGTCGGGGAGCAACTTGTGTTTTATGTGTAACTTTTGGAGGGGCATTCATACTCTTGACGCGAGGACCTCGGTCCATCTGTTGGCCAAGAGGTCTTGATCAGCTTGAAGCTGTTGCTGCTTTTTCTTTAGGCTGTTTGCCGTGGCCATTAGCCTGCGTCTGAAACGCTCTTGTTCGACGGGATCCTCAGGCACGACAAATTCTTCGTCGTCGAGGCTTGCCTCGTCTCCGGAGGGAGGTAAGTAATTGTCATCCTCGACCTCTTCGTCTGCCGCCCTCTCGTGAGGGCTTGCTTCTGCCTCCTCCTGCGCTAGATCGTGCTGGAGGGGGTTGTCTTCGGCACTTTCTGGGGGTGTTATTATCTCCTGTGACGGAATCTCCATTCTTGCCGTGGCGGGATTTAGAGCGGCGCCGCTGACGTTGGCGCTTGGGCTGTTTCTTTAAGGAATCGGCCTCCGTTGCTTCTTCGCCGTCCCCATCTTTTGGGGTGTCCACCATGTATATGTCGTATGACGAGGTGGTCTTCCAGTGTCCTGTAGGCACTGGTTCTTGGTAGTCTCCGGCATCATTGTCCATACCGTCGATGTATTCGGAGTCGTAGTCGAGTACGTCGGTTAAATCGTCGATGGTGGCTACGAAGTGGGTGGTGGGTGGGCTCTGAATTTCTTCGTCGTCCGCGTCCAAACCATCCTGGCCGTAGTTCGGCCAGGGCTCTCCGGATAGCGAGAGATGCTTCAGTGAATTTAAGATATCGCTGAAGGGCGAGTGCTGAAAGATGTCCGTAGCGGTGAATTCCATGATCGGCGCCTGTCGGTGTCAAAACCGGCGGATCTCAGGTAGGGAGTCCTGAACTGTGCGTCTAGGCGGATGGTAACAGGAGGCAAGGGACACGATGTTTACCCAGGTTCGGGCCTTCTTGATGGAGGTAAAACCCTACGTCCTGCTTGATTGATATTGATATTGTGGATGTTTACAAGAGTGGATCTACCACGAGATCAAGGAGGCTAAACCCTAGAAGCTAGCCTATGGTATGATTGTAAGGGTTGTTGTGATTGTTGTCCTACGGACTAAAGCCATCCGGTTTATATAGACACCGGAGAGGGCTAGGGTTACATAGAGTCAGTTACAATGGTAGGAGATCTACATATCTGTATCGCCAAGCTTGCCTTCCACGCCAAGGAAAGTCCCATCCGGACACGGGGTGAAGTCTTCAATCTTCAATCTTCATAGTCTTGGAGTCTGGTCGATGATGATAGTCCGGCAAATGATAGTCCGGCAGATGACGGTAGTCCGGCTATCCGGACACCCCCTAATCCGGGACTCCCTCAGTAGCCCCCGAACCAGGCTTCAATGACGATAAGTCCAGCATGCGTGTAGTCTTCGGCGTTGCAAGGCGGGTTCTCCTTTAAGTTCCATGTACCTGCCGAACAGTGTCCAGCTTCCTCATCAATGTTGCGCGTCTTGGCTTCCACGCCCAATAAGGGCCTTCTTCCACGCGTCGTGCGAATGTGAAAAGCCAGGGTGTCTTTTATGTTTTACCCACTAGTTGTGCGAATAATCTGCCTATAAGGGAGGCAAGTATCCAGATCCAAATCACCATCTTCCTCTCGCAAATACTCATCGGAGTGCTTTCGACCAAGAATCCATTCCATCATGGACCGTCAACGCGGCTCCTCTTCTCGCTCCCCAGCCCTTCGCCAGAGATTGGAGGAGATGCTCTGCGCGCACAACGAGCTGCTGAAGCTCCAAATGGGGATATCTCCTCCGCCTTCATGGTTCCGGTTCGAGCGGGCTCGCCACCTACAAAGGTGGGAAGCTAGCAAAGGTTACCCCTAATCCCAACAAAGGGAGCGGGTATGCTTCGTCCCCTATCTAATAAGGGGCTCGGATTTCTGTACATCCATTCCTCCGCTGGCTCCTGAGTTCTACGGACTCCAGCTCCATCACCTCACGCCCGCCTCAATCCTCGCATATCGCGGGTTACGTAGCTCTTCTGCGAGCTTTTCCTGGCATCGAGCCCCACTTTGCGCTGTGGACGAGGTTGTTTTGCCTTGTCCCCGCTCTCACGAGGGGTCCATATATCAAGTGGGCGGCGCCAAATATGGCGATTGCCGGACGGATATCCATCCGGAACCCCTAAGAAGGCGCTCAAGACTGGCCTTGAATGGTTTTATATAGAAGACGCCCGCTGCGGACCCTGTTCGGATCGGCCTCCGGAGTTCAGCAACGCTCCTCTGAAGAAACGCCTTAGTTAGCGTCCGCGGAGCACCCGACTGGAGGAAGACAAGAGTGTCCATTATCTGATGGGACGAATAAGGTTACTGGCCCATGCCTGGTTGACCATGATCGGAGTCATGGCAACATGCATTACGCGGGGGGTGCAGCCATTACAATATAGGGGCCACCCCATGTGGGATTTCAACGGGGAGGATGATGCCACCCGTCATGGCCGCAAAGGGCCGGAATCGGCCGAAGATCTGGTGACGATCTTGTCCGGCCTGTATAAGGGGGAGAAGGAGGATTCCCTTCAGACGAACCCGTTAAATGGGTTTTCCATGAACAATCCCCGGCCTTGGGTAAGTGAACACTCAGCGTGTCCGACCCGTGCCTTTCGAAACTTAAGTTTCTTACATTGTTTTATTCTTTCGACACAGGAACTGCGCCGGACTGTGGAGGGAATGCTAAGTCCGGCTCCGCAGCCTGAGAATCCAGAGAGATCCCGGGATCCGGCCTCCGAAGAGGATCCGGACATAAAGGTGGAGCTAATCGACGGGGTGTTCCACCAGCTCAGCATGGATAATGCTTTAGTCGCCATCACGGCCGACTACCTCGGACTAAACCCGGCTCCCCAGGTGATTGCGGACGAAGCCCTGACACCATCATTCCTTCCTTGCTTATTTCTGACCACCGTACATGATGGCACTGCAGGAGGTGCCCACAGGGCGAAAGCCGAGCCCGCGGTGGCTGACCAACAAGGGCCAGTCCGGACTGGTAGGCGGAAGAGGAGGAGCACAGCGGACTGAAGCGTCGCCGCAAAGGTGTAGCTCACAATTCCTTATTTTTAGAGCAACGCTCCTAGGAAGCGTTTGAGTGCTCATGACTTTTATAGGAAAAAAGCGTCCGGCGGATCGGGCGTGGAAGTTGTCAATCCAGCCTCTACCAGCCGGGCTCCCGCACCCGGTCGAGGGGGAGGCGAAGCAAAGCGCGAGCCGGACGTTCCTCCGACGAGGATGCCGAAGACTGACCGCCACCAAGTCTGAGGTGGAGAGTGCCTGAATCACAGCCGCCGCGGACAGTATTCGTGTGACGCTGCTTCTCCCCGAGGCGTTGAATGCCTTTAACACGGGGACGCGCGCCTTCGTGCTGCTCAAGATAGTTTTACGAGCCACGGAGCAGTATGTAAAAGACATACGGGTAAGAGATTTTAACGGTTGTATATGCCAGTAGCCCCGAGACTTAAAGTAGTTATATTAACTGATTTAAGGATCATATGAAATGCAGGATCTTACCGAGAAGAATACCCAACTGTCTCAGGAGCTGCAAGAGTGCAAGGCCCAACTTGAGGCCGCATTGTCTGGCGCAGGAGGAAACGCAAGGACCTCTCCTGGTAATGCATTATTTTAGAAGGATAAGTAGCGTTTGGCCTTTGCACAAGTCTAAAAATCGATGTTGCAGGTGCTGCCGGACAAGATCCGGATAGGCAAGAACTTCTGCGCCAACTAAAGGCCGACGAGAGGGTGCTGCATAAGGTGCAGCATGAAAGGAACAAGCTCCAGGATGCCCATGCCCAGCTTGGAGAAGAGCTGAAAGCGTTCGGGCCGAGCTGTCGAGTCCGTTAAGGAGAATCAGCGGCTTCGTCGCGGCATATATAGTAGTGCTTGAGCGAACTCCTTTGAAAAGAAGAGTTCGCTAGGAAGTCAATTTGATGAATATGTCTCAGAGGTATGCTCACAGGTCGGCCTGCGGAGGAGATGCCCGTAACAACGGGTGATCAACTTCCCGAATTGTTGCAACTGATCGAACGAGTTCGGCAGGCTATGAGAGGCGTCATCCAGGCGTTATGGCTGGCCTTCTCCATACCCGAGGGTCTTGGGGAGCTTGCGGAGAAGCTACAGGGAGTGTGGCAGCGCTTCCATTTATGGAAGATTTCGGCCTGCCGCCAAGGTGCCAGGGAAGCCTGGGCCATGGTAAAGACGCGGTACAAGAAGGCGGATCCCAACCACATGGCCGAAGTCGGACCTGTGGGGCCCGATGGGAAGGAGATCCCTGTGAGTTTAGTATACGCCAAGTGGAGTTGGCATAAAATTTTCCCAATAGGACTGTAAATTAGACAACCTGTTAGACGGGATTGAGGAAGAATACAATCACTCGATTTGACAATGTATTATAAAATGACATACAAAATGTCTTCTAGCCGGATTGTAGATCGTTTGTCTTTGCCGACGTTTTCGCTTCGACCTCGGGACCCTAGAGTCCGGAGTGTGTCCGAATACCTTCTCGGTTATGAAACAACCGGGGTATGCGTGGAGACCCCTACGCCTGGTCTCCTACGCCTGGTCTCCACGCATACCACTGATGACCCGGCAGTAACAATCGCAGAGGTGCTCCCTTTACCTCCTAGCCGAACAATCGGGAACGTAGGGGTAAGCACAGGAGCCAGGCAACCCAGCTTGGCCAAAACTTAAGTCATATCGATGCATATAATGGTGAATAAAAGGTACATGTGGAGGCTTGACACATGTGCTGGGCATAAAGCCCGTATAATTAAGCTTCTGGTAAAGAAGCCCCCAGGCATAATGAGTGCGGGTAGCACATCAATTGTGCACGAACGTTGCGCGGGTAAAGCCCTTTAAGGCTTGGATGAATAGGTTTGAGAAGAAAAAGATGAACAAAAGGCAGCTGAAATAAATAAAAGAAAAATTTTTGGACGGGGGAAGGGGACGAACTCTTAGTCCGGCGCTAGGCATAGAATCGCCGGAGGCAGGCTGCGTTCCATGGGTTCGGCTCGAGTCGGTTATCCGATGCATTTCATAGACGGTACGCTCCGCCGGTCAAGACTTGATCAATGATGAAGGGGCCTTCCCATTTGGGCTTGAGCTTGTCCTTTTTCTTGTCCGCAGCGAGAACCAGTTCGCCAACGTTGTAAGTCTTGGCCCGTACTTCTCTGCTTTGGTATCTTCGAGCCTGCTGTTGATAAAATGCGGAACGAGCCTTGGCGACGTCGCACTCTTCCTCCAATGTGTCCGAGCTGTCCTGCCGATCCAACTCGGCTTCTCTTTCTTCGTACATGCGCACTCGAGGTGAGTTATGAATGATGTCGCAGGCAAAACTGCTTCATGCCGTATACCATAAAAATGGTGTGAATCCGGTGGTACGGTTAGGCGTTGTCTGCAGCCCCCAGAGTATGGAGTCGAGCTCCTCTACCCAGTGCGTGTCAGATTTCGTAAGGGACCGCACTAATCTGGGTTTGATGCCGCTCATTATGAGACCATTTGCTCGTTCCACTTGACCCCTTGGTTTGAGGATGATAGACTGAAGCGTAATCGAGCTTGATGCCCATATTTTTGCACCATGATTTAACCTCGTCGGTGGTGAAGTTCGTGCCGTTATCGGTGATGATGCTGTGGGGGACACCATAACGGTGTACTACCCCGGATATAAAGTCTATCACTGGTCCGGACTCTGCCGTTTTAATTGGCTTGGCCTCTATCCATTTGGTGAATTTATCCACCATGACCAATAGGTACCTTTGCTTGTGGGTTCCCCCTTTAAGTGGTCCAACCATGTCAAGCCCCCCAACCGCGAACGGCCAGGTAATTGGTATAGTTTTGAGGGCGGTGGGTGGCATATGGCTCGATTAGCAAAGAGCGACAACCGACACATCTTTGGACTAAGTCCTGGGATCTGCCGAGCCGTCGGCCAAGAAAATCCTATACGGAATGCCTTTCCTACAAGGGCCCGAGCTGCGGCGTGGTGTCCGCCTAGTCCGCATGAATTTCAGCCAGGAGGTTTCGCCCTTCCTCTTCGGAGATACACCTTTGAAGGACTCCGGTTGTGCTTTTCTTATAAAGTTCTCCCTCATAGACCTTGTAGGCTTTTGATCGCCGGATAATGCAGCGGGCCTCATTTTGGTCTTCGGGAAGCTCCTGCCTAAGCAAGTAGGCGAGGAATGGTTCTGTCCACGGGGCAATTACTGCCATTATGTCGTGGGCGGAAGGTGTTATGTCATCGGCTGGATCGCCGGTTGGTGCGGCTTGTTCCGGATTGTTAGTTCCGGACTCCTCTTCCCATAGTACGGATGGCTTGAAGAGCCGTTCCAGGAAGATGTTAGGAGGGACAGCGTCGCGTTTTGCGCCAATGCGTGCCAGTACGTCGGCCGCTTGGTTATTATCCCGGGTGACGTGATGGAATTCAAGTCCTTCAAACCGGGCTGACATTTTGAGGACAGCGTTGCGATATGTTGCCATTTTCGGATCTTTGGCGTCAAAGTCTCCATTTATTTGGGATATTGCGAGGTTTGAGTCCCGCACCTCTAGGCGTTGAATGCCCATGGAGATTGCCATCCGGAGACCGTGTAAAAGGGCCTCGATTCGCCGCGTTGTTAGAGTCCGTGTACATTATCTGAAATACGATGGACTGTGTCTCCGGTTGGGGCGTCAATACGACGCCAGCCCCCATCCGCTAACATTTTGGAGCCGTCGAAGTGCATAATCAAATTGGAGTATGCGCCAGTATTCTTTAGGGAGTTCGACCGTCCATTCAGCGAAAAGTCAGCCAAAACTTGAGACTTGATAGCTCGCCAAGGTTTGTAAGATATATCAAATGGTAAGAGCTCAATGGCCCATTTTGCAATCCTGCCCATCGCGTCGCGGTTGTTTATAATGTCGTTAAGTGGTACTTCAGAGGCCACTGTTATCGAACACTCTTGAAAGTAGTGTCGGAGCTTCCGGGATGCCATGAACACCGCGTACGCTATCTTCTGATAGTGCGGGTAATGGGACTTGCAAGGGGTTAACACAAAGGATACGTAGTATAATGGTTTTGAAGAGGGAATTTATGCCCTTCGCTTCTCGCTCGACGACGAGTACCGCTTACAACTTGATGCGTAGCTGCGATGTATAACAACATTGGTTCGCCTGTGTTGGGCGCAGCCAGACCGGATTTGTTGCCAATATGGCCTTTATTTCTTCGAGTCCGGCGGTGGCAGCATCCGCCCACTGGTGTTCGTTGCTTTGAGGAGGCGATAGAGGGTAATGCCTTTTCTCCTAGACGAGATAAAGCGGCTTAGAGCCGCCACGCATCCGTCAATTTTGTATTTGCTTGAGGTCTTTTGGGATATCTAGCTGTGACAGAGCTCGGATCTTGGCTGGGTTTGCTTCAATTCCTCTACCGGATACGATGAAGCCCAGCAGCTTTCCAGATGGTACGCCGAAAACACATTTTTCCGGATTCAGCTTGATGTCATATGCTCTGAGGCTGTCGAATGTGAGCCTCAAGTCGCCTACTAGAGTTTTGACGTGTTTGGTTTTGACGACTCGCCGTCCACATATGCCTCTACTGTTTTGCCGATCCGGTAGCCGACATGTCTCGAATCATGCGCTGATATGTTGCGCCGGCGTTTTTAAGTCCGAAGGGCATCGTGTTGAAGCAGAATGGTCCATATGGAGTAATGAATGCTGTTGCGCTTGATCCGCTTCGCCATCTTGATTTGATGATAGCCGAGTATGCGCCCGTGAAGCACAATGAATCGTGATTCTGCGGTGGCATCGATGATTTGGTCGATGCGGGAGGGGAAGGGATCTTTGGGCAGGCCTTATTTAGGTCTTTGAAATCGACACATAGGCGCCAGGATTTGTCCTTCTTGGTACCATCACCAAGTTTGCTAGCCAATCCGGTGCTTGATGTCTCTGATGAATCCGGCTTCCAATAGCTTGGCTAGCTCTTCTCCCATTGCCTGTCTTTTGGGTTCGAAAATTGTCGAAGTGCCTGTTTGACGGCTTGAATCCTTTAGGATGTTTAGGCTGTGTTACGCCAATCTGCGTGGGATTCCGGCATATCCGATGGGTGCCGTGCAAAATGTCCCAATTTTCCCGGGGAATTCTCGCAGCACGGCGTCTACATCAGGGTTCAATTGTGCCCCGATGGAGGCCGTCTTCGTGGGGTCCGTTGGGTGGACCTGGAATTTGACTATTTCATCCGCTGGTTTAAAAGAGGTGGACTTGGATCTTTTATCAAGTATCACATCGTCCCTGTTCACCGTGGAGCGCATCGCGGTGAGTTCCTCGCCGCTAGGGCTTCGGATAGTGCCTCGAGGGCTAGTGCGGCTGTCTTGTTTTCGGTAGCAGTGCTATGTCCGGATCACTAGCGAGTGATAATTCCGCTGGGACCGGCATTTTAAGCTTCATGTACCATAATGGGGTATAGCTTGAAAAATTGTGAATGCCTCTCGTCCTAATAGAGCATGATATCCGCTGCTGAATGGGGCCACTTGAACGTGACCTCCTCGGACCTATAATTGTCCGTGAGCGAACACTACGCCCAGCGTGATTTTTCCTTGCAGCATGCCTCCGGTGAGGGATTATTCCTCTAAAGGTTGTGCTGCTTCGCCAATGCGGTTCCAGTCTATTTCCATTTTTCGAGGGTTTCCTCATAGATGAGGTTTAGTCCGCTGCCGCCATCCATGAGTACCTTAGTAAGGCGAAGCCGCCTACTATTGGGCCGAGGACCAATGCGGCTGGTGCCCGGCAGTTGAATTTAGGTTCGCCACTTGGCATTGAAGGTAATAGCCGTGTCGCTCCATGGATTTATTGTTGCTACTTGGTAGACTTCGCAAGGTTATGGAGTTGTCGTTGCATGTTATTGGATGCGAAAGTCTCAAGAGCTATTAACACCGTCTTGGTGTTGCTGGGCTGGGATTCGGATCTAGAAGCTCCTCGCCACTTTTGGCCACCTGCCGTAGTATCCAACATGCTCGAAGGCTATGAGTTGGAGTGGCGCCCTCTGTGCTATGAATTTTGCAGGGTCCGTTTAGCCAGCCCTCCAGTACGGTTCCGTACCCTTTGGGGGTTTTGGTTTTTTGGTATTCAGCCTAGGTGCTTGATAATGATGCACCCTTTGGTTCCGGACTAGGGATGTATTCGGGACCGGATTATCCCAAAATTTACTTTCGGTTCTCCAGGCGCTCTCCATCGCATAGTACTTTTGTACGATGGTCTCCAAGTTAGCGAAGCGCGTGATGTCGCGGCGACTTATGGCGTTTAGGATTCCCTTGTCCGTGCAATTATTGCGAAAGACTGAGATTATGTTTTCCTCTCGGCAGTCCTTTATCCTGTCCATAACCAGGAGGAATCGGCCCGATGGTGATGTCTTGTCTCGGCGGGCTCTTGCCGAATTAGATTTAGATCGCATATGTCTGGGCGGGTGGGTGGAACTAAGTCCGGAACCCTACCCATCTTAGGGCTCGAAGGCCGAAGTTTCCAATTTTGGAAGCTTGGATTTGGACGTTGTCCAACGAAGTCCGGTCCGATGCCCGACTTTAAGTTCAGTGTTTGATCGAAGCCCGCCCCTCCGCGGAATCCGGCATGAGGGGTTGAGGGATCCGGACATGACTAGTTTTCAATACAGAGAAGCGTCGCCGCATTGTTCCTCTACCACTTCAACATGGTGGGTGACACAGGGAGAGTTAATTTCTCTCGGATCGGGTTTAAGCCCATTCGATCGTAGTCAGAAGCGACTCCCGTGCGGCGATGCGATCCAAGATCTCGCTTCTGGACGAGAGCTCTATTGATCCAGCCGCCGGCGAATTCGAGTGACGTGAAGATTGCTTTGACGACTTGAGAGGTCGTTGTCGAGCGATGGCGGACAGCGGTCATAAGAAAACCACCTAGCGGATAGTTTGGCCGCGGCGGCCAAGGCCTTTGGCGAAGATACCGCCCTTGAAGGCGGGAGGAGGCATCCTTCCTATCGGTGGCGGCACGAGGAACTCTCAATGAAAGCACCAATGTCGGTGTCAAAACCGGCGGATCTCGGTAGGGGGTCCCGAATCTGTGCGTCTAGGCGGATGGTAACAGGAGACAAGGGACACGATGTTTACCCAGGTTCGGGCCCTCTTGATGGAGGTAAAACCCTACGTCCTGCTTGATTGATATTGATATTTTGGATGTTTACAAGAGTGGATCTACCACGAGATCAAGGAGGCTAAACCCTAGAAGCTAGCCTATGGTATGATTGTAAGGGTTGTTGTGATTGTTGTCCTACGGACTAAAGCCATCCGGTTTATATAGACACCGGAGAGGGCTAGGGTTACATAGAGTCGGTTACAATGGTAGGAGATCTACATATCCGTATCGCCAAGCTTGCCTTCCACGCCAAGGAAAGTCCCATCCGGACACGGGTGAAGTCTTCAATCTTCTATCTTCATAGTCTTGGAGTCCGGTCGATGATGATAGTCCGACCAATGATAGTCCGCCGATGACGGTAGTCCGCTATCCAACACCCCTAATCCGGGACTCCTCAAGACCCAATCGGATTCGGACCGGGGGCGCGAGGAGGTCCGGAGTCCGCAGAGAGTCCGCACCTCGAGGTCATGAGCTTTATGCGGGACAAGGTAAGTGTTCGGCTCCATCGCCGTAGAAGTTGCAGCTCCCGAGGCGGTGTCCAGCCATCCGCCCTCGATCCGAGCGATCGGCTCCGGACTATGGGTCGGAGCGGATTTGTGTGCGACCTCCAAGGTGCTGTCCGGCGGCAGAGTTAGGTCATGCCCATCGTGACAGCGGCAAGCACGCCTTCGGTATGGCTCAGATCCATCGAAGATCAAGTCCCATGATATCGGCCGTGAAGTTTAGGCTTCTGCCGGGGTGAGCTGGTCGTGCCCCATGAGCATCTATGGGACCTTGGTCCCTTGTGGTTCGGAGGGGCGAGATTGCACAAAGAGCGATCGAGGCGATGCACACGAGCGGATTTTACCCAGCTTCGAGCTCTCCGAGAGATAATACTCCCTGCTGCTTTGTGGATTATCTTGTGTTCTTGCTAGGGAGCAACGCCGCTACAAGACCTAAGCGTGAGTGTGGTTTTCATCGAGCAACCGAACCCCCCTCGCTGCCCTCGGGCCTCCTTTTATAGGCTCAAGGGGTTACCACATATGGCAAGTAGACAAGGTTACAATGGTAATAACCTAGGTTGGTACACCGCTATGTACAAAGGTACAGTAACCTATACCTAACTCGACGGCAAGGGACAAGAGTCATCAATGCCCGCCTCGCCGCCTCGAACAGGCAACAGGACTGTTAAGTGTGCCTCCGTCGCCCACGATGGTAGCTTGTCAGCTGCTTGTCGCTACTCTCCGGCTGGCTGCACAGCTCCCGACACGCTGCCCTGGGAGAGCCCGTGGTGACACGCTGGCGGATGAGTTGGAGCGAGATGAAGAGGTCGCCCGCCCTGCAAGTGCCTTGCCGTGGCGGGAACCTTTGTCGCGCTTGGGGTTCAGCGCCCACCAAGCCTTCCCGACAAGCTCCTCTTGCCGGGCCTTGTTCCTTCGGCATACCGAGGTGGCCTTCCGGCAAGCTCCTCTTGCCGGGTCTTGACTTCTTTGTTTTGAATGGCTCCAAGGGAGCTATCGAGGTCTTGGTGGCCATCGGGCCGCCCGCCGTGGCAGCAACTGTCCGCACAAGTTCGGGAACTAGGGTACCCTACCTAGTACACCGACAGAGCCCCGGACTGGGCCACACACAACGCCAAGCTCTATTGGGCCAGGCCCAAAAACAGTGCACGGCGCGTGGTCTTGATTACGCCGTTATTTGCCTCGACCCACCACGCCTCCCACGAACGTGCACGCGCCACCGCTTCAGAACACGCACGCTGCACTGTGGTGTCGGGTGAAGTGG